>VXBQ01014969.1:28346-80368 GCA_013400175.1 Phainopepla nitens | reverse complement strand
AAACTATCCAATTAAGAAATGCCTCCTGAATTATTTTCATTTTTAACCCAATAACCAACCACCTGTGACCCACACTGTGGACTTTTCTATCTAATCACGCAATAGCACCCATGAAGAAGAAGGTGAAGAAGAAGAAACCTCTGCCCTAAAACTTCCATCTTGCTTTATATATATTATAGTCTAAAATCTTTAAGTTTTCTACCATGTGATATTATACACATCTATTTCAACTTTAATCCCAGTTTTAATTTTGGAAGCCTTCTCCAAGGTTCTCTCGGCGGTCAGTGCCTGACAGCATAGAAAGTTTAAAATTCTCAGTTACTGGGCTGCCAATATCTCCCCCTCTTGTTTGAACTATGAACATTGTTTTGATAGCAAATATTGGTTTTTGGTTGACTCACGAGCAAGATTGTGTTATTTAATGCAAATGATGAAGTAATAAGGTATGAATATGATATATCATTTAGTTTTAGTTGGGTTTTTTTGTTTTCTTTTAGAATTTAAGGCACCCTTTTTGTACATTTTCTTTTTGTCTTTTATCATTCTGTTCTGGGACAGGCCAAATGTAAGGCAGTAAGTTAGATGTTTCACATGCAACTCCACAAATTTGAACTTCTTTTGATTCTTACTAAAAATTGCAGAGATGAGGACTATTTTGTTTCTTGTGACTTGATACAATTAAAATTTCAATGGCCTTATACGTCGTATGAAATTCTGAATCATAATATGATTATGTTATGCTTTTGCAAAAAAGGCTTTTTGATATTAATAATCCTTATACTTTTTGAATTGGTATAAAACTTAAGGTTCACAGCTTCTGTATGTGGGACACAAGATGTTTGTCATTAATTGTAGTTTTAATGTAGTTCACGTTTGCATGCTCACTTTTTGCTCTTGGAGTCTTTAGTGTGCTTCTGTTTTTGACATAGTTTTATGTTCTTTGTTGAAATCTATCTTGGTTTTTTTGTTTTATTAGTGAAAATGGATTTTAAATTTGTTTTGTCTTTGGGTTTTTGATTAGAACTAAAAGATTCAATATTTTTGTGTGTTTTTGGAGAAATATTAAATAATTGGTAGATTTGGTTCTGTAAAAGAACTATTTAAAAAAAGCTTTAAAATATATAAAGTTTTATGTGAAAGTATTTGAGGCATTATCTTGTTACAAATATAAAAGGAATAATAACATATGTAGGAAGTTAGAAACCTATAATTATCAGGGACAATTTAGATATGGTAATCAAGCATTCCTTAGATAATAGATATATATATAGGAAATTAGACAATTAGTAATCTTCGAAACCATCTCAGAGTTTGTAAATAGCTGATTAGATCAGTGAAGAATTGGATGATCATCTTTTGGACGATGGTCACCAAATTTATTTTAAAATTAGGTTTAGCTGTCATATTGATAGGGTCAAACTGTCAAATTAAAGGGATTCAAATATTGTTTTGATGCAGAAAATATCTGGGTTTGTTGGTAATCATTCCATCTAAGTAGAGCTAAGGCTTGGCCATAGCCTAAGCTCTAACTGGAAGAGAATTCTCTGACATATTTTTAAAAGTAAAATTCCTAAAAATAAAAGTGATGAGAAAAAGTTTTGAGATTAAAGACTAATTAAACTTGATAGTTGGTTCCCTCTGTTTTTTCTTAGGATAATGATGTCTTAAATATAGTAAGCTGTAGAAGTACTTCTGTGATAATAACTGGAAAACATTGCAAAATTAGTAATTCAGAGGAGTCTTTCAATGAAGCTCAGATATCTTTCCCTAGGACTCTGAAAATATTGAAAATTATGAGACAATAGAGAAATAATTTGGACAAAAGAGATGTATATGCAATTAGAAAAGAAAAAGAAGAATCTCAAGATGATATGGGTCTTGTAGATAATTGCACAAAGATGTTAAAGTGTGTGAAAAGTTGGTTATAAATATAATAATAATAATTTATCAAAAATATCTACTATAAAAAATTGTGAATTCATGTCATAAGATCAAAACTTTAATAGCAATTGTCTTAAAAATAGAAATAACGTTCTTCTAAATATTTGTGCATCCATAATTATAAAAGTGAAATAAAGGAAATATTAAAACAACATATTAATAAAATCTAAAATGATTTAGATTAAATAACATTTAAACTTGGTAGAAATTAATTTTGTGAAATAAAAAGTAAGTAAATAGGTAAAATTCTATGTCACATTCACATAGATAATTTTAAACCTTTCTAGTAATTCCTGTTAAAAATTACCATTTATTAAAAGCACAAATTTAGCTTTAACAAACATATTTTAATGCATCTTTTAAAATTTTTAATAACAAATTGAGTTGGTTGGCTTCTCTTTTGCAAAAGACAGGAGAGCCAAACTGTGCAGGGGAAGGAGGTCCCCCATGGCTTCTTTTCAGATTGAGAAGAGGGGATATTTTCAGAGCTTACTACTTGGCTTTAAGGTTATTAGTAATTTTACCATGCAAGTCCCCAACAAACTGGACTCCAAGGAAGGAAAAAAAAAAACAAACAAGAGTGTTGTTTGGTAGTGTCTTCATTTCTTTTTCCCTCAGAGATTCCTAAGTAGCAAAATTGGAAAACTAATTTTTTTAACAAAAACTTATATTGTTTTTGTAATATTAAAAAAATTTCCCTGTGATGGTTTTTTTTTTTGTTGGTTTTTTTTTGTTTGTTTTTTTTTTTTTTTTAACAGTGCTTCAACGGTTCAAATCATCTGCCAGGATATTAATTTTACTGCCGGAAAATAGTGCGTAGGTTTATTTCTTGTCGCTTTGGCTTTTTTCAGAATATCTTTCCTACACATCTTAATAGCTTATGACCAACAATTGAATCATAAAAGCAATTTTAGGTAGGTGGGCAGATGGTAAATGGATCTTTCACAAATGTTACGGAGTCCTTAATGAATCAAATAGGTACATAAATACAGATAATGTTTGGTGTTATTTCATATTGTATCGGATTTCATAGAATCTTAATGATTTCTAAAGCACATTCTAGGTGATACTATTTTCAAATAAGCAGGGAATTATCACACGTGCATTGAATAGGAAACAATAATTTGTGGTCACAATTTGCAAATGCAGTCATATTTCTTAATTTAGCCAAGGTGAAAAGACTTTTACCACATTGAATAGGTTATATATGTAACTAAAACAGGTATAGCTCTGGCTTACGAAAGATATTATGAATATTTTATAGTGGTTTTATTCATTAATGGATTTTATTATATGTTAAATGAGAAGTTGTTTTTATTCCAAGGTAAAAAAATATTTCCCTAAAATCCATAAAAATGTAGGGGAATGTTTGTATTTAAAAATATAAATACAAATGGTGCTTAAACCCAAAGATTCAAAAGTGTACACCAAGTCTTATGTTTCAGTGAGTGACGTAATTATATCTAGTTGTTTTGATTAAAGACTTGTTAAACACTCCTGTTAGTAATGGAATCACAAATTCATATCTGTATAGATATCTTTTGATTGAAGTGATTCTTCTGTATAACACACGCACAATCAAACTCTTTTTCCAGTGTTTTCTCTGTAAAAGAAAATATCCTCATTTAGTTTTAAATTGCTTCTGGATTAGGTTTAGCATATTTTAAAGGAATGCTTTCAGCTCCACATTTTCCTGAAAACTACCATGACTACTGTTCTATTTTTACTAACCAGTTAGTTTAACACATCATAAAAAGATTGCAGAAACAGTACTTGCACTGTTGGTTCATAAATTTTTTGAACATGACCTTTGCTTAGTGATTTTGTTAAACTATCCAAAAATGTACACTATATAGTGCATACTCTATTGCCTTCTGGGTACTTTGCTTGCATTAATATCCCATTGTCCCAGAGTATTGCCATCGCTATCATGTAGGATGGTTTTGAAAAATTCAGGTTTGTCAAAACATTTAACACAATTTCTCCTGGGAGCTCCCCTTCTGAACCATGTTAGTATTGTGAGAAATCTCAGCTCAGGGAAGATGGGAACGTGAATAAATACAAGAACAATATACTCAAACCTACCCAAGACAGAAAGGCAAAATCAAGGCAAAAGTAAAATATAGCAAACACACTTAACCAACTTAAAAATTAATTTCAAATAGATTAAAAAATAGGACATGCTACTTAAAACATGTTGTTAAAGCTGGTGTAAAGTTCAGACCTCTTTGGAGTTAAGTACTTAAAAGGACCCCCTAAAATTAAATGTATATTAATTTAATTTATTAAAATATTGTGAATAAACTAAATCTACAATAGGATGAATTTGCTTCCCTGCTCCATCTAATTTTTAATTTACCACAAGCCTTTTGGTACCCATATGATAACACAAGTGTGAATTGACACGGCCCAAGGAATTATTTCAGGGTTATTTTACTGTATCCAAATGACAGTGCAGTGCCAGACTCTTGTAGTGGTGCTACTGATGGAGTGGCTTTTGTAGCTAGGGTGGCGGGATGAAAGTAAGGAGAAGAAGGTGAAAGAACTTCTATAGGTAATATCACTGCTGAATTCCCATTGTGAACATCAGAGTTTTGGAATAATGAGCTGCTGGGTCCACCCAATAAAAAGAAAGCGGGGGGAGGGCGGGCAGGTCAAACAATTTAGTGAATTGATAACTCTTAAAATGTCACGAGTTCAGGGATCTGTATCCCAGAAAGTCACACTGGTGCTCCATTATGGAGGTTAGGGGAGATGGGCAGAAGATGCTGAGCCGCCAGGTGCCACTGATGTGGTGTTTGCACAGCATCCTCTTTGGAAATTTTCAAAGCTATAAGAAGACGAACCCTGAACCACTCAACTGTGATTTCAAAATAATCTCTGCTTGGAGAGGCAGATCAACCTAACTTATTAATGCTGCTGAAACCTCTGGCTTCCTCTGTGTGGGTGGTAAATCATCTCCATAACCATAACTCTTTCTACACCTGGGAAAACCTCAGCCGCACGTGGACTGGAACTAAGTTTTTGAGTACTTCTATTCCTAAAAAAGTTCAGAAAAAAAAGACAATTGCCAGTTTTTCCTTTGCCCTACAAAATCCCTGTTAATGCTTACACGGGCCAATTTGCAGAAAGCGCACACTACGAAGCTGTTTGGTCCTTTCTTGATTATTTGAGTGTTTAAATAACAGGCAATGGCAGTACCCATGCATCATTGTACCTTTGCACTGTTCTTTTATAGATAAGTTCCAAGGGAAATCACTCATCATCTCGTATTCCAAACCAGTTTTATCTTTGCAGCTACAAATATATATATAGGTATGTGACTATATTTTGTATCAGCTACAGCCTGCCTACTCCCACTGAGTGAGCATGGTATTTGTTTTTACTAATCTACCTAAGGTATTACGACTCGGCAAGAAATTCATTTAGTGGCTAAAGTACTCATGCTTGTGACGGCTAGCAGAGGACTTGGGTCAAAGGGATTTTCTAATTTTCTTATTCAGAATCTATAAACCTATAAGCTTTTGACTCAAGCACATAGTACATGGTATTTCTGAAAAAGTCTTTGAGACTATGTCCATCTCATTGCACATGTTGCATAATACCTAAGTTTGAGCATACTTCTTACTTTTGAAAGTCCAAGCAATCATCAATGATGTATTTAAACACTTTGATGAGGAAGGCCTAGGCTGCAACCTTGATTATTTATGTAATTTAGTTAATTAAGGTCATATATGACCTGTTCTGTACATCCTTAAATTCCCAACCCTCAGAATAAATCAAACAGCTGACTTCTATCAGCAGCTGTCTCTTGTTGCCCTTCAAGGGAACAAGTGATTCAGAGGGTGAGGAAAAGGGCAAAATTTATTCTTCTCAATCTAAAACTCCTATTTCTATCAGCATAAAAGAAAAAGTCAATGAAATGCCACCTTGTTACACATTCTGTCTGCTACCAATATTTTCATAAAATGCCCATAAATCTGTTTACAGTACATTTTGCTCTCAGCCACAAGTATATGTTCTATGCGTCATTGAAGCAATTTAGAAAATATCCTGAATTACAAGTTTACAGAATACATAGAACACAGCTATCAGGCTGTAATGAAAAAAATTGGAACTGTTTTGGATCTTTACCATCAAGAAGTCAGTTGACTCTGTTTTATGGGAGGAAATAGGAACTTTCTCAATATTCTTCTTACTCAGAGTCTCACATATCTGTGATACATTGGGTGGCAATCCCGTTATGAAACTCCCTCAGACAAGCTATATTGCAGCAGTAAATTCTAGATCTAGCCCACAACGTTGGAAAACATTCCTGAACAGATGGTTTCATTCAATAAAACATCAAAGTACCGTAGTAAATAATGCTGTGGAATTTTTTTGCCAGTCATTTTGCAGTGCCACATTAAACATTTCCAGAGGCAGCTGAAAGTGAAAGGGACAGAAAAATTTGGCAGTGAACAGAGTGCCATAGGGCTCTTTCACTGGTGATGCTGAGACCAGAAAAAAAACTGAGTATCTGAGTGGCACTTCTTGGGATGGTTTTTGACTTGTAAAGAGCAGAGAGTGCAGGGCAGTTAGAGGTCATCTGCTCTTTCCCTTCCACTTCCCCCCTGCAAAGAATTTTGGTGTCTCATGCTCTTTCCCCAATTGATTTCTTTCTCTGAGTTTGAGGAAGAGACACTTGACCTGACGTTTGCTCACCTCACTTGAGTATCTATTCTTTTTTGAGTCAGCATGCTCTACTCCCTGCGGGCATTAGCAGAACAGAGTCTTCTCCAAAATCAGGCAAATTCTTGAAGATCTGAATCAAATATCACCAAAGTGGAGCGTGATTGTAGAATTAGCTGACCTTGCCCATGTGTCTTATGCTTCATATACTAAAAGTAGACTAGCTCTCAATACTTTGAGAATAGACTAAAGACAAAGAAATCTAAAGACAAAGACAGCAAACAGAAGAGGATTATCTAGCCAGTCAGGCAAGCAATCCAGAAGCTTCAGGTCCTGCCAGTTAAGCCAAAGGGCACGAAGCAATACATGGCAGTAACCCTCAGAAAAAAATAAATTTTAAAAAAAATAAAATTTGTAGTATACTGCTATTGATAGAAAATAATGGTTTTTTTAACCTCTTAAAGTGCATTGTAGGAAGGACCACTGTTTTCAGATAATTCTGTGAATTAAAGATTAGGATGTAACTCTACAAGAAAATATCTTTCTCTTTATATTCTTGCAATGGGCACAGTACTGCACAGATTAAACATGCAAGCAATTTAGCAGTTGTAGGACTTCAAGCATAAAACCAAAATCAGCTAATGCAAAACATAGGCGCACTGCCTTGAAATTTTCTGAAGAAGATTTGAAATGTAAAGCTCCTTCCCATTAATATACAAGTTGAAGTCAGTTTTCTTTTCTTCCCTGTCTTCTTTGTCTCAAGGAAAAGAAAAAAAAATACATCAGTTGCCAACATAAACACTAGCCTTGCTATGGCAGCATTCACAGCTCTATCTTCTATTGTATCCATCACTTTTTTTTTTTCACTGTCATCTCCAAAAAACATAATTCAGATGCAGCCAGAGCCACAGCAGTCCCATCTCTGCCTGGTTCCCAGTCGTTCCTGCACTGGATGTGAATTCTCATTATGTAACACACTCAAGCATGGACCAAACAACTGCTTTTTACAGAACAGCCTGTGTGTGAGTCAACAACAAAGGCAAACCCAGGTCAAATGCAGAGAGAGTGCATGTCACTCTGCTGCATGTCCTGATCCCTGAGAATCTGGACACCGAGAGGCCTGGAAGCTGTAGCTCCTCAGCCGTGCAGTTTGCCTGGTTTCCCTCTCATCAGAATTCCAGTGGGCTAAAGATACAGAACTGTGATAAGAATAGAGCAGGCAAATGAAAGAGAAGCATAAAATGATGCAAACAATTTTTTAAGCATTCTGGCTGTATCTCTTCAGGAAGAAAAAAAAAAAGAGAGAGAGAATTAGGTACGAACAGGACTTTTTTCTTCTTTATTCATGACACATTTTAATGAGATTTGAAATGAGCACAGGAAGACAGTGCAAGATAACAAGGTTATCTTCAACTCTGAATCTTCACACTATTTATGATGCTAAATTTGCAGGCTATGCTGCTCACTTACATTTCCATAAAGTAGCATAATAAAAGAAAAAGAACAACTAGATGGTAGCAATTTTTCTTCTGAACTGTCCTTTCTGAAAAAATATATACAGCCCTCTGGGTTCTGATATTCTTTTTACCTCTGCAGAATAATGTCCCTTTTGTATTTTATCCCTTCTTTGTGCAAAAATAAAGAGAATGTATGTACATTCAGACTTCTACTCCCCTAAGTGATATGACTCATTCACACAAGCATCTGTACCCCTTAAGGGACTGACAGTGCCTTTTCCTCTTAACTCATTAATTTTACTTTTCTGTTATACTGAAGAACTGCTAATAAAGTAACTTTTCTCAATTGATATTCAATCTCTTTTGTGCCCCTGCAGGCACCTCTTCTTCTTCAGGACTAAAAGCACAATGTGTTGAACTCTCCCCACAGATGCCATGATGGAGGCATGTATCTTCTAAGATTCACTCCATCTTCTTGAAATATCATCTGTTTTGCAGATTGCAAATTGGGAGTAATGGCAGGCAGCAGTGTTTGCAACAGTAAGAAGTTTTAAATGCTTCCTATTACCATCCAACTTACACCTGTGTCTGCCACAGTATAGCTAAAAATTGGCTAGCTATTTTCTAAAGCAATTTTTCCCTAAAGCTCTCAGCTGTCGTTATTACATAAAATCTCATGGCTTCATTTGAATTTAGATACCTTTCCTCTGTGTTCTCATAGCCTTTGAGTTATGGCAAACTAGAAAAATACATTTCACCAGTTCCACCATATCATTAATATATTTAAAAAAACCCAAACAAACAAAAAACAAAACTGAAGGCAAACAAAGGAGAGCACACCCTTTTAAATTACATTTTTTTTTCTTTGCCACTCTCACAATGTTGCTAACAATTAAGTTTTCTGGGCTTTTAATGTGAGGTTGAAGAAGTTAACAGCAGAAGAGTATGGAGTCCATCCTGTTTGACCCAGTTTACACTGGTATGAATTGATATCCGTAAGTCTTTCCCATGTTTATTAAAAATGTCACATTTTTACAGGTGAGGAACAAGATAGCTAACACAAATATTAGTTGATTTAACAGTGAAGAAAGCTTGCAATCAGTAATGGGTGACATGTATTCCAGAAGCTCCCTTAGCCCTTTCAGGGGAGGTACAAAGGTAGATAATATTATATTACTGAAAACATGACACAGGTAATTGTAAAATTAATTGGAAACTTGAGTTCTCTCATCTCTGCTGAATAGAAAACATCCCATTTGCCTTACCAGTCTTTGATCGGTATATTTGTCTTTGCAGAGACTAATAAAACAGCATAAAAGCAAGTAAAAGTTCATGGTTTAAGTAGTTTCTCTTGTGTTTCTGACACTTGTGAAACAAAGGGAGTACTAAATATTGATAATCATGTCATTTCAAAGAGAAATAGCCATTTTTTTCTCATGTGTGACTCACCTCAATTAATCCAAGACCAGTACAGTGTGCAGTGATTCTTTTCTGTGGAAAATTATTTAAAGGTTTAAATTACTGAAGGTTCAGAAATGACATGTATAGGAGCATGAATCATCATAGCACTACTTTAAAATACCACTTGCTTTGAAATCACTGCTTGTATTAAAAATAAGGCGATAGGCTACTTACTGAATATAATGGCTTTTAAAATTTGTAAACTGTGATGATGGGATGTATCTGATTAATGAAAACTAGGTGAATGGAAATTCTGGGGCTGTAAAGTGGCTGTACATGTCAGTGCAATATAAGGTCTGACAGCCTTTTAAATCTCAAGAGCTAAAAAAGAGCAAGGATTAGGAAGATTTGTTCAACACAGTAGGAGTACGTTCTGATGAACTCATATTGAATCATTTTTCTCCCACTGTGTAGAAAATGTGCAAAGTAATATTCTAAGTGTCCTACATGTCTGGTCAAAATGGACCAAGAAAAAGACCCAATAGGTTCTGAATGTCGGTAGCAGTGTTCCTTCTAGGCCTCTACATGTTATACTGCTTCTGAAGGACATCCTGGCTGGAGCCTCTAAGACTGAAGCAAAATGCCAGCTCTGTTAGCAGAGTGCACCAGCCTAGGCCCCATTTTGAGGTCTATGCTTCTCTCAAGTGGCCTTACCAAGAAGATATTTGTTAGGTAGCCATATGGTCAGACTGAGGGTCTGCAGATGAGTTGTCAAGAGTAAATGCTTTGATCCAGCTATTTACATCCTCTTTCAAGGAACAGATACTATTCCCACTTCCTTAGCACCAGAAATAAAATTATTGTGCCCACATGGTATGACAGAATGAAGCCCTCTAACATGCAATGTCCATGTCCATCCAAGATGTATTTGGTATTTTTTTCTGAGCTTAAGCAGTAAGACCAGCCAGCCAGGGCTGCCTCACTGAGCAGGTAACTCAGTGGGCAGTGTTAATTGCTTGTGGTCAGTTTAGAGGAAAAAAAAAATCTTCACCAACATCAGATACACTTTGTAATTATTCTAAGATATATATGTGTATAAAGAAGGGCACATAGACAGAATATCAAGTTAACGATAGTATTTCAAGGTAAGAAAAATTGTTACCTTCCAGAGGCCATCTCTTATCACTCAGTGACCTTATCAACAAGCACTTGGATGTCATCTAATAGGTAGTTCAGATGGTGAATGAGGCATATTTGGATGGCTAGTGCAATGATTGGCATTTTTCTACTAGTACCCAGAGGAAACAGACATGACGAAGAGAGTAGCATGATCTTTAGAAGAAAACACAAATGGTATTTCACAAGTGAAGCTATATTAAAGGAGGGTAGCTTGTAACAACAAAACAATGCCAATGAAATATAAATAAAAAAACAAAATTCATGAAACGTATCTGGTACAAAGTCATTTGGTCCCAGATGTTCTTTTGCTTTGGAACCCAGAATAGAAAACATCACTTAAATTCATGATCAATAATCATCAGCTATCACACACTGAAACTCATGCTGAGAAACCAGGCATGGGGCTAAAATCCAGTGTTTAGGTTTTTATTTTGCTATCCAGGCTCAAATGATCAACAATTACTGCACATTAATAGGCCAAGAGCTATTAGAAGGGCAGCATGAACAAATTAGGAGGGAGTTTGTTGGCTCTTTCCCTCTCACATTTTTTTTAAGCATCTCTATATATAAAGAGTGCTGGAAAACACTGTATTTTCTTATGTGTCAAACAGATTTAGATAATTTTATTCTGCTTATAACAATTTGGCTTCTCCCAAATTTCTATAACAGTGTTACTTTAGGAATTAATTTAGTTTAGTGGTTTTTTTCTAACAATGACCAATCAATAATACTTCACTTAACATCTTATGTGAGCACTGCATTTTGGTACCCTCTTCTGTTTACAATACAGCTTCAACTATTTGCTTTTCACTATTAATACAGCAAAGTCTAGTAGCTTACACGTCTCTTTCTTATAAACTGTGTTTGGAAAGAAGGCATTAGTTAAGAAGACACTTTCACCCTTATATAAATAAATATAAATATCCTTTGGTGTTTTAAGCCTTACTCAATTATGTCAGATATTTATTGCTTCTGTTCTTGTGGCACAACCCGAGTGAAGAATGAGCAGGGTAGTGTCAGTAGCATTTGAGGCAGGGTAGTGCATACATGCTCCATCCCATATTAGAGCTCCATTCTGTTAGTGGGTGTAGAAAACAGCTGTGGTAGTCACCTTCTCATGAAGGGTTTTCAGACAGCCAGCTGAGAAAAGAGGGAAGTATTACTACACTTTTGTGGGAAAAAAGAAGCATTGGAAGATGAAGACTAAAATTCATAATTGACCTCAAGTCATATTTGCCTTGAGGAAAGAATCAGGCAGAGATTCTTCCCTTATCACTGGCTGAGGTGGCTCCCAACTCTAAGTGCTAGGATCAAGTCAGGTGAACTTCATCACCATTCATTGATGTGGCTCTTTTGCTTTTGGGATCTCAGCAGGGGACACTTATCCCACTCTTGCTGAGCCTAGAGCTGGGTGATTTGGGCTGGCCAAGATCTCAGGTCCTCAGGTATTGCGAGGCATGAGAGGGTCCAAGAGATAGACAAGTCAGATAGCCAAATATTGGCTCACACAGATTACCGGTTGATGTAAAAGATCCTTTAGTGGGCTCTTCATTGAAGCACAATATAACAATTCCCAGTAAAATATCAATTGGTAAATTTTATTTCCACTTCTAACCTTCACAAAGATCTTTTCTGTATGTAGTGCTCATGCTCTATACCTCAGACCCAGAAGTCTTAACAAAACCACCATCATATAGCTCACAGGAAAGAGAAGGTAGGTTGACTCGACAGACACAACCTATTGAACCTTCAATTTTGTGAATGTAGACTAGGAATTATATCAGCCCCGATATGCTAGAGCCACTAATGCAAGCTAAAGTTACAGCCAGATTTTCCTTTCTTCTATCAGGAAGAATGACGAGTTTTGAACAAAAGCACAGGAGGAAAGGAAAAGGAAGAGTGTGTGTGCATGTGTGTCTGAGAAACAGACTTCCAAACTCTCAAGCTCTCTAGTACCTTTATGGAGCACTACAGCTATCAGCAATTTACTCTTGGAAAAGGAGCTGTCAAGTAAATGCCTTCCTATTCACATCATGTGGTAGGTAAAAATCCTGAGCTGATCTATGCCTCATGATTGAACAGATAGGTCTCTTCCCTGCAATCAGTGATGATGAAAAACTGATTTTTGAGGTACTGAAAATCTGATGGTACTAAAATAAAATCTCCTACACTCTCTGGTAATGAAAAATTATCTATGCAAAAGGAAGAAAGAGTACAAAAAGAATTACAGACTTCTATTTACCTTTAAAATTGTAGAAATATTTTTTCCCAGTAAGTAAATAGCCCTTCTTTTTATTTTTGCTTCCATTAAGCATACATTGAAGGACTATGATGTGCTTTACCAGAGCAGACCAGATTGCATCAGTTGCTTCTGAAGAAGATAAAAAGCCTTATCAAGGGAGTGTGGAATAGAAGACAGTCAAAGCAAATCAGGTTAAAGCGTCATTTACCTTATTGAATCAAATGCTAACAGAATAGTGACATATTCTATAACCTTTGACCTTTTTAGATTTTCTTTTTGAGATGTCCAGGGACAATGTCCATGTCTTCTGGGTAGCAAATATTCAATCACATGTATACTATTAAGTGGTGGTGTCTGTACAGAAATGTGAGAGATATTTCTTTCTTGTTTTCTTTGGCCAAAACATGACTGTTCCAATTTACGATGTTGTATTGTGATTGGCTATGTGGAGATACAGTACAAACCTGGCTAGTAAAAGTTATAGAGTGGGAAAGTTGTTCCCTTATGTATCAGTTTACTAATAACTTCACTGCATCAACTTGTGAACAAAACATCAGCTGGTTCCTTACAATTATCACCTCCCTTACGTTTGTAACCCTCTTCTCTAGTTTTCCATGTTAAAACATGGAATACTTTTTTTATTCTGCGGTCCCTTTCAATGTGGAAGGGTTAACTGAATTAACATCCCATGTCATCACATTTAAATTTCTAATTAATGATAATTAGTGAGTAAAAGATAGATGTTTAGACGTTTTCCTAAAAAATTTAAAGAACCATGACTCCTGAAAAGCATCCTGAACTTCACAGGAGAAAAACAATTGAATAATAATAAAAAGCCCATCTCCTTTCAATTCTTGAGTTTTTAAAGATGAAGTCAACACAGTTTTCCCTCCTACTCTGAATATCAATGCTGGAGGAGATGGAAATAAGTGCCCTGCTTTCGCTTACCAGATACTTGTACTCAAAGATAGCTCCTTTGATATCATTATATATCGAAAATGTGGAAGCAAGCTGCTTGCAATCTGTCAAAAAAAACCCCAACAAACTGGGGGGCAAATTTTTAAGAAAATTAGGGTTTTTTTCACCTTATGTGAAGATCAGGCAGATGCCATGTACTCTGTGGTAGAAGTAGAGTGTGCAGAAATCACACTGTCGTCCCATGCAGCACTTCAGGGTTACAAACATAAGACCTGCTGAGAGTAAAAATGATGCTGGAATTTTAGCAAGTGCTTTGGCTCAGGAGCCTAAGAGTGGATAGTGGAAATCACAATCAATTTGTTTTTCAGGAAACAGACAGTTTGCTTCATGGGATGAAGCCATCAGCGGACAGTGCATGAACTCATGCAAGAATACATAAAGATGCTGAGAATCTGTGAAACAAGGAAGTTTTAGCAATTGTGGGTAATTTTCTCCTGAGCTACAGAAGCCTTACAAATTCATTTCAGAAAAAAAAAAAAAGAAATTGCTGAGAGATGCACTGAATAAGAATTTAAATTTAGTGAACAAAGGCACCCAGAGGCACCTATCTGGCAACATCTGGTCCAATTCTGAAGGAAGGAAAGGCCTCTTACCTCAGATGACTGTGCTATTTCACTTTGTGTTAAATACAGCTGGTATACGCCAGGGTGGATTGTGATTCAGAATAAGAGCCTTTAGTTCTACAATAAGGATTCTGACCACTGAAAAAATCATTTAAATCCATAATCTCGCTGCCTTCACAAACCTGATGCCTTCGAAGCTTGAAAAATCTTTGTCCTTGTAGTTTAAAGACACAGGCAACAAACAGAAATTGCATGGAACTAATATAGTCAATAGAATAAATAAATTTTAAGAAGGAAAGAAATATATCCAGCTGGTATAAAACCCACAAAAGTACACAATTAAATAGTCAAAATTGAAGAAATAAAGCACCTTTGACTACATCTGTAATTCCATGCACCATATTACTTTTCATTTTATTACAAAAATAACACATAAATACGCACAGATCTTTATGTCTTTGGTATCAGTTGTTGTTACACTGCTTATATATAATTTTCTCCAGAAGGCAGGAAATATTAGCTCTTTATCTCAATAGTTATTCCACATTAAATCCCATAATGAGTAACTTCAAATTTGCAGCCTATATTACTTTAAAGAGTGTTCTGTATGTGCCTCACTGAAGAAAATGTATATTTATCACTTCAAAATAGAAGTATTTGAGGTAAAATAGAAGTATTTGAGGTATATATCACTAGCATTAGAAGAATATATAAAATTTGAAATGTTGGAAACTTGCTGCAGATGTTGCAGCACTGCTACTCGATTGCAAGGCTGGCACAGCATGGGCTGCAGCCTGGCCAAGCCTGCACCACAAAAAGCAACAATTTCTTTTCAGATGTTTAGAATCCAGGCTCTTTTTCAAGCTCCTCTTCCTTTCTGAACATCAATTCACTGCCTTGTTTCTAAACAGGCATCCACCAGCTTATACATTCAGCTACACAGTCGCAGATGGTTCAGAGACCAATCTGCAATTTACCATAAGAAAGTTGAGCTGATTTAATAATGAGCACGATGCAATGTAAGTACAACCCACACTGAGTGGATTAAGGAATGGCCAGCTGACAGCCCTCAAAAGCATCTGTCAGTGACGGAATTGTCACAGAACAGGGATTTTTTTCTCGTAGCAATACGCAGGCTCTTCAATCCAAACCCAAAAAAATTCACTCCTTGTACTTTTTGTGAATATTTCAAAACTGAAACCTGCACCTGAAGGAGGTCTAAGGTATAATTTCAATGTGAAACCTGAATTATGATACAAACCCCTAATCTTGCTAGGCTTTAAGAAAATGTCACCCTAGAGATTTCCAAACCACAGTCTTACTTCAATGTTTCCAAGATATGAAAGATCTACCCTTTTTCAGAATGGACCCTTTCTAACCACTCTGATATCTATTTTTTACTTCAACTGCTCGAGCTCTAGAAATCAGCATAGCGAAGACATATCATAGCAGCTACAAAAGCACACTCACAAAATGTAGTTGCTGCCACCCACCTAAGCAAAACAGATTAAAAATTGTTTAATGCTCATGCTAGATTTGCTCAACATCACACGCAAAAGAAAAATTTGAACTTTAATGATTTGGTATAAAAAATTCCTCAGAGATTTTTCCGATATAAGCCTATCTCAATGACTAATTGTAGCTTGACTATTTTAGAGGTTTACTTTAAGTAAAGCTACTTAAATGGCTTTTATTTTCGATATCTGGCTATTATTTTTGATATCTGCACAATTCTGTTTCACTTGTCCTAACTGGAATCAAGCAAATATGACTTCTCATGCCATTTGGAGGTTTTTGCGTTGGTTTTTTTTAGTTTTCAAAAGCCTTTCACATCTATATTGGAAAAAAAATTTGCAAAGTAATACTCCCTAATTTTTCATGGTAGCAAAGTCTCAGATATATCTAATTAGTGTTCAGAGAATGTTTGCTCTACTCTTCTCCCTCATAAAGGACAAATGGCATCACACACAATCCAATTCTGAGGACATATTGCTGTTTATTATACCCATGACCTTTCAGATATGGATGTTTGATTTCAATAATTAATATAATTACTAAGTAGGGCTTTTTCCCTTATGATTATACTGAAATTCTACCTGAAGTATCTGAATGCAAGCCATTTCCAGAATACATACTTCATAATGGTACACTCTTTCTCAATAAACCTCTATCTTCCCATTTTTTATTTTTGTGTCTGTCATCTGTCTTAAATAAGGAAAGGGTAACCAGTTATTGATATGTCTTTGTGTGTTTCATAGGAAACAAGAGATGTATAATATATAATTTTTAATTTTATCTCTAAAACTGAAGGTTCTTCATCCAGGATGCAATAGGGACTTCAAAAGAATGATTTACTGTCTTTCATTAATCTAAGGATCATAGGCACTTGTGATTTTCCTCAGATATTCTGAAAATGCAGTTAATAAATATTTTAAGTACAGTTTTGTCATTAAATAAAGCTATTCCAAATAAGTGTTAGAAGCAAAAATTAAAGCAGTATTATTACTTACACCATCCATGGAGGGGAAAAAACCCGAAACATACAGTGAAGAAATCAGAGAAGAGAATTCAAAGGATCTTAGAATCAAAGAATGGTTAGGGCTGGAAGGGACTTCCAGGATCATCTAGTTCCAACTCCCATGGCATGGGCAGGGACACCTTCCACGAGATCAAGTTGCTCAAAGACCCATCCAACCTGGCCTTGAACACTTCCAGGCATGGGGCATCCACAACTTCCCTGGCAACCTGTTCCAGTGCCTCACAACACTCCAAGTAAAGAATTTCTTGCTAACATCTAATCTAATCTAAACCTGCCCTCTTTCAGTTTAAAACTATTGCCCCTTGCACTATCATTATCTGCTCGTGTAAAAACTCCCTAAAAGAGGTTGCTCAATAAATCCCCTTTAGGTACTGGAAAGTTGCAATGAGGTCTCCTTGGAGCCTCCTCTTCTCCAGGCTGAACAACCCTAACCCTCTATTGCAGGAGAGTGGGAGCTTCAGATAAAATTTATTAGAGATGCCCTCCCTTGGTAAACTTCTCAGAAAGTAGCCTAGAGGAAAATGAATCCAATCTTAGCCTCAGACTGTAAATGGTTTAAGTCTAAGAAATTAAAGAGGTTTGATTGAACCTTTGCACAACCTTGCCCTGCAGGATAAATTATAGCAAACCAGGCATATTTATATAAAAATGAATAATTTGTTATGATAAATGATTAGACAAAATTATCTTAAACAGAACTATTTACCAAAATTTATAAAACTTAAAAATACTATTACAGTATAGTATAAGATACTGCACTAAATCAAAGCAATGACATTAAAGCTAGTAAAAAGGAACAATTATTATAGTAGAGATTGATGTAACACACCCATTCCACTGACCATTGGCAAAATCTCTTTCACTCGGCCTTTCTTCATAGGAGAGATTCTTACACCTCTGATCACCTTTGTAGCCTTCCTCTGAACCTTTTAACAGGTCAATGTCTGTCTTGTGTTCAGGGCCCCAAGTCTGGATGCAGTGCTCCAGGTGGGGCCACCAGAGGACAGAGCAGAGAAAAGAAGCCACCCTCTACCTGGTGGCTACCTCTCTTTTGAGGCAGCCCAGGATGCAGATGGCTATGAGTGCACACTGTTGGCTCATGGCCAGATTTCCATCCAGGAGAACCCCACCCCCTTCTCTGCAGGGCTGTTCTTGGTGACTTCTACTCCCTGTCTCATCTCTGATTGCCTCAACCCAGGTGCAGCCCCTTGTTGAACTTCCATGAGTGTCTAGTGGGCCTACTTTTCAAATTTGTCCAGGTCCCTCTGGATGGCATCCCATCCTTCTGTTGTGTCGACTGCACCACTCAGTTTCGTGTCACCTGCAAACTTGTCAAGGGTGTGTCTGTGTCATTTATAGAGATGTTGAAGAGCACTGGTCCAAAGACAGATCCCTGAGGGAGATCACTGGCCTCTGCCTGGACATAGGTGAGGCTCACTGATTTTCCTGTCTCCCCTTTTTAAAAATGGGAGTGATGTTTCTCTGGAAAGCACGATGCTTATTGAGCATTTCTTTAATGTTTCCCTTATAGCTGTTCCATTCCTCCAATGGAAACAGCTGCATGCAGCTTTTACTGAATGGGCTAATGATTGTAATGTCTGTCTTCAGATTCTATATGACTACAGAACAAAAATAACAGACCAAAAGTACATAACAAAGGTAAGTCAAATACTTCCTAATTCACTGTATTAAAAGCAGCACAGCAATACTTTGAGCAAGTCCTTAATGTGTCCAGG
Organism: Phainopepla nitens; assembly: GCA_013400175.1. Taxonomy (NCBI): domain Eukaryota; kingdom Metazoa; phylum Chordata; class Aves; order Passeriformes; family Bombycillidae; genus Phainopepla; species Phainopepla nitens. The sequence goes on along the minus strand of VXBQ01014969.1, from coordinate 61,661 downwards.
ATCTTGCAAGTAGGTTTGATACAACGAAAGAAATCTCTGTTCTGTGCCTAAGGCTGGACTCTGATTGTTAATTTAATGTCATGTTCAAACTGGATGCTTACTATTTGGGAACTGGAAGCACAGGATGGGACAAGAGCTGAAAGACTTTTGGCATGTTCTACTAGTTTCTTCAGAATTCAGTGGAGAAATCTACTTTCTGATCATATTGCTTCAAATTTGAAATGGCAAAGTTTGTAATTTATTGCCAGGGATAACATTGATTAGCTTCAAAATTTTGACAGATATTTTTCAAGATTTCTTAACTTGTAGTAAATTGAGGAGGAGACAAAGAGAGAGATAAAATAGGTGCTTATTTTACACCTGGTTCAATATGTGGTGAGATTGTTTCATAGCTACCCCACACTTATGAGCAGTCAGTGTTTAGTTTTGGTGGCTGATCAGTGGTATTTATGCAAAAGAGCTCTACTGCATGTGATGTCACCACTCTCGCTGGCACAGTTTAGAAAGCAGTCTAATCCTGTAAATCACATTCGTCATTTATAGTGGCAGGATTATTCTGAACCTACGTCAGACTTGCGATTTTTGTCCAAATTCTAGTTCTCTTTTGGCCCTATTTTTGGGAATAGGATGTCTCTAGCCACTACCAATAGTGAACTACAGATGACTCTCTAATTGTTTCTAACCCACAAGTATTTCAGTGATGCATTTGGAAACATGGTATCTCAGCTTCTATGACAGCCAGGCTAAGGATACAGATGAGAGGCTCTCAGCTTCAGAGCAGGGAGTCACAAAGATCTGAAATATTGTCTGCAACATTATCAATATTCAGGCCTGCCCTTTTATCACATAAGCTGTGAATATGGCTCTCCAAGTTCTACTTCAGGGAAGTACAGCCAAGTCTCAGTCTAGGAATGGTGCATATCCATCAGACTGAAATATTTCTGCCAAGAAATTTTGTTTGTTTGCTTCACAACAGCACCTAAGAAAAAGGGGTTAGGGTTCGTTTCACAGAGGATGATGAATAAACACAGATGACCCTTGTGTGGAATGTCTAAACTCTAGTTACAATGAAGACCTGCTCAGCACATCACTAATGAATAAACCCCCAGTACTTACTTAGGGTGAATTGAGCTGTTCTTTTGGCTGTCGTGCCTAGTTCTCCATGGCACACCAAGGGAGGGCAGACACTTGAAAGCAGATAGTTAAATTCAAATGTTTTAATCCTCTCCCTCCCAGAGTAACCTCATGAAACAGAGGGGAAACAGCTATAAAGAAACATCCATGGTACAAAACTACCACAAGCTGGTTTGATGTGTCTGAGACAAGCTGTGTCAAAAGCAATAAAACTGCAGCCCCCATTGCTGCCCAGTCAGCAGGCTCATCCATAGCCTAACCTTGAAGGGACTGACTCTGAGGGAGCAGTTTCGTTTCCCTTCCTGTATTCCATTGAGACTGCCAAGCCCAGCCCAACTGTGAAGATGTCTTTGTGACTCAGATAATTTTCATCAAAAAGGGACCAGATTCATTATGCTCAATGGTTATTGCTATCATAAAAAAATGAAAAAAACCAATGAATCACATCCAGGCCTGGCATAAGTACAGACTGCCCCAAAATAACAACTTGGCTTCCCTCTGCAGTTCAGTATGCATCCATTCATCTGTAGGCTTTGTCTGGTAGCCAGTTTGGAGCTCATGGGCTAAGTGTTACAGGCCAAACCAATTTTGATTATTTATTTTTTTCAAATCAGTTGCTGAGAGACAATATGAAGTAATTTACTAAAGTCAGTGTTCTTCAAATACTCCAGATATACCCTGATCACTAATCCTACAGCCTTAGTAAAAGTCATAATAGAAAAGAAAAACAAACAGAATCAGATTGCCTTGAAAGCAGCTTTTTAAAATCAAATGCTACTGCTAACTCAGTGGTCAGGGTTTATTTTTAATACTTTTCTATTCTTAGAAAAAGAGAAGAATGAAGACCTATAAAATATGATATCCAGGAGCATTCTTTCTTGTGTGCATGACTCTACAGTGTTCTATGAATTTCCAAAAAGAAGCTCCATTTGTTCAGTAATCTCTCTTCTCTTTCTACAAAACCTGGATATAAATATTCTCTGGGAATATTGGTTGAATTAGAATGAGATCAAAATAACATGCAAAATGAAATGTTTATTCTCTGACTTCACAGTGTTCATACATATCCATCCTTCATTTTTTTCAGAAACTACTGCTTTTTAGCCAATCCATCTTTTTTACTTGAATCTAAAATTATCGTTTCTTCTCACCCAAAAACATGACAGTAAACGCTGCTGCCAGTCTTGGTGTCCTTGATTTCCCTAAGACCTAGCACCCTTAGATGTGTCTAAATATATATGTGTTTGGTCAGATATACCACTGTTTTAAGTTACAAACAGGTCTTAGGAACAAGACTAGAATTTTCTTGTGCTTCCCTTCATTATTGAATTGTCTCCTTTATGATTTGCCTTCTTCTATATTTACAAAACTTTTATGTATACATTGCTCGGCCTCTCTACAACACACGAGTTCATTGTTGGTGTAAGCATGCATTCCCCTGCAATTTCACACATTAAGTTGACATGCACACTCTACCTTGGAGACCAGCAAAACCACCCCAGGTCTAGGTCTTAATCCCTCTTTGGTCAAGGATACAGACTGCCCTGGTCCATCAAAGTGTTGACTTACAGGATGGTTGGGTAGATAAGGCATTAGTAGCCATCACACTTGTTCTCTTAAGGCAGACAGGCTGTTTGCAGGTACCTCGTGAAGGTGAAATGGTAGTAAGAAAAGTCTTATGGTAGGAAAAAACTTTCTAGGAAGACAGACTTTCCCACCATTCTAGAGAATAAAGGAAAGGAAATCTGGGCAGTAATACTGTGTCAAAAGACAGTTTCCTCTCTCCTTTTATCATAATGTTAAATCTATGTTTTGGATGAGTAACATTTTAGTAATTAAATAAATAAACAAATTTTAAAAAAAGGCAAACAGTTAAATTCTCCTTAGTTTTAATTTGCATCTCTCTGTCCAGAAATGGTTCAAGAGTGAGCTCATTAATGAAATCAGAGTTTTAAAATAGTTATAATTGTTTATGTGCTGAACTTCACCTTCCTTTGCTGTCACAGAACACATAGAGGAGTCTGATAGATTCAGAGAGTGGATTAAGAGCAATGATCTGGAGTTGGTTAGTCTGAGGGTAGGGGTGGACACAAAAACTTCTGCCTTTTTAAATTTTTTTCAGTAGCTACATGACTAAGCATCCATTAACTCTGCCTAGAAGAAGTTTTTTCAAGTGTCTGGAAGGAAAAACACTTTTCCATATTTAGTTTGATTATATCAATTTCATACCCTGTACATATACTCAAATAGTACAATTTATTGCACATATATCAATGCATAAATACAAAACCACAGCTAATGTTAAATATAGGTTCTTAAATAGAGCTGATGCATCCTGGAAAATAATTAAAAAAATAGAACAGTCCACCATAATAGTATCCTTGGCAATGATTGGGCTTTCAACCATATCTTTCCTTCAGATTATATGCTGAGAGATTCTCATATTTCTATTTCTATTGGATTTTTTTTTATGCTTCTGAAAAGGTAAGCTGGAAAAATCAGGCTTTTAACAGTGTGGAAGTCCAGAGTTGCATACAGCAGCCGTTAACAGTGTATTTTTTGTTGCCACAGATCTCAATCGCCCCTTTGTGGAACATGAATTGGGTCCTGGTATCTTATTTATTCCACACATATGTCTGGCACACCAAGGATCAATGCATTTCATGACTAGCAATGATTAAATGCAGTCCCTGAAATCTGCAGATTAAAAATGCACATTTCATTAATTTTTTAACAAGTTGATATCTTGGTTATGGTTGTGCTACACAGCATTACAGACATATGGACATATGGATGAATGTCAAATATTAGATGATATAAAAAGCATCTATGTAATTTAAACTCTTTTGATAACTCAGTTATGTTAAGAACAAATCCATACACAATAACCATCTTGCATTCATCTATAAATCTGTCCATGGATCTGTGTGGCACTCAGACTGCCTTTGATTTTGCTGCACAGAACATTTTTCATTCACGAAGTAGTATAATCTTATTAAAAATTAATTTAGAAGCATGTTTAAAAATTAAACATATTTATGAATTAAGGCTGCAATGATACAGGTCTTAAAGAATAAATTTTGCTAAGTTGGAAAAAATGAATGTGAAGATCTCTGCTTCTACCTGTTCAGCTGTAAATATTTCTGGTGACACTATCAGCAGACTAGCAGATCCCTTGAACTGAAAAAATTATTGCTTTGCTCTTGTTCCTACTGTGTTTGCCACAAACCACCTGTGCAGCAAAAAAATTACTTTTGTCATTGTCACTTTATCCTCAAGACTTTGGGATTAGCTGGTATTCCGAAATTTATTTCTTTGGTAGCTGCATAAATAGGTAAGTTAAAAAAGCTAAAAATAAACAAATCAAAAAGCCCCAAGCCTTGTTTCCTCTCCCAGTGAGCTCTTACCTTTTCTTCATCAGAAACCAGAAGGCTGAACAGAAGCCAGAACAATGTCAAACTAACCTGAGAAACTTCCAGCTTTGTCATCCTGTGAACAGATGACTTTCAGGTTTAGTTTGATTTGGTAAGAATGACCCACAACAACAGAAGAGATTGCTTGTGCCAAGTTATTTCACTTACAATTAGCTTGAAATGAGCTGCCTAGACAAAATCAGGCTTTGTTTTTTAATTTGTACTACCCAACATACAGGACTTTACTTAAGGTGACTTGCACAGAGTACCAAGGAGAATAAAAAAGGTACACATTTTTTATTAGCTGCAACCGATGCCAAAATTTTAAATGACCACTGAGATGTATATATAACACGACAGCTTTGGGGACATGGGTCATATGTGAATTTTAGGATCGTTTACACCAGCAGCATAACACAAAGGAGTGAGGAGCAAGAGCTGATACCCTCACAATGATCATACAAAGTAAATGGTTCTTGTAAGGAAAGAGCATGAAGGCCTTTCCAAACTGGAGATCTGGGGCTGGACTTAGTCATTCTGTGTAGGTTAAGAATTACAATAACTTCATGCTATATTTATATTTTTCATTACATTAATTATGTTAACTCACGAGATTACTTCTGTGGGTCTACATGTTCTTAACAATACATGTTCAAAAGTATTCAAGCAAAATTATTATATGAAATATGCATGATAATCATGTAAATGCCGATATGTGAGATTTTTGTTGCTTTCTGTGTCAGGCTAGAATACAGGAAGAATTTTCTCATGGAGATTTTTTTTTTAAGTAATTTTGATTCCAATCCCTTCCAAAAGTTGTGAGGTTAAAGATGATTTGGGAAGGGTGGGAAAATGAGAACAAAACCATCTTAACAGTCTTATACTGGAATACTCAATTTAGAGCTATCTGAAAGAACAAGTAATGTCTCATGAAATACAAGAAAAAAAAAATCCAATTTTAATTCCTTACAAGAGTGCTGAGAAAGAGACACATGGTGTCTTCCCTCTGGGCAACATATTCTAGTGATTAGAACAAAATCTTTTGTGGTTTAATCACGATTTTTTCTCTAAAAATTCTTAGGTTCTTCTTCTCTAAAAGTTCTAAATGAAGGGTGGACCTTACACCACTGTGGTACATACTGGCTTAATTTGACCATAACATGTTTTGAATTGCTCTTGTGTTTCCAAATGAGAAATACCAAAACCCGAGGTTTTTCTCCCCAATGTCTTCCTAGAACTGTCTGGTTGTTTTTTTTTTCCCTAAGCTAGAGAAAGTCCTGACCATAATAATCTCAGGTGACACCATGCCAAATCCTTTCCCAGTGTATCTGAGGTGACATGACAGTACATTACACAGTGAAGTAGAAGTTACCACCATTGTGACCTGATGAAACCTAAAAAGAATACTTTAGCTTTTAGATTATAGATTATTCTGACTTTTAGCTACATAAAAGCAGAATACTTTGATCCAGCATTTTCATTTGCTGATATCCAGAGAATAATAGGATGACAAAATTACTCCCTAGAATTTTTGCATAACCTCGAAAGACAAAGATATAAAAATATACTCTGTGGAGATTTTGACATAGAAGACATCTATAAAAGGATTGACAAGCATTGTAAAGTAGAAGCATTTATATTTCAATTTTTGCATAAATTGATTGTACCTAGGAAAAAAAGCAACTTTGTTTTAAATCAAAATCTATATTTTAATCTAATGTGGACCATTTTCAAAACAAACTCATATTAGTTGAAGATTGAGCCTTCAGACATTATCCACCTCAGTGAACCTCACAGGCTTTAATGAGATCATTTGAATATGATTTAAAGGTGAAGAGGGGTGAAAGGAACAGGTCTCAGATATATGCAATAAAGTGGACACAAACAGAAGAAATACTGTAGAATAATTTTGTTTTCCTAGTAAAAACATTCTTCATATTATCTGAAAATTTTGGTTTTATCAATATAGTTGAACCAGGACATATATTTAGAGCCCTCTATTTCTGATGTCATCCACACTGATTTCACACCGATGTGATTTCTTATACTTTGATTGTATTATTTTTGTTTTTCCTCATTGCAGACAGTCAGATCTAAGCCCTTATTATCCCTCCAAATAAATTGCTCATTATTTTAACAGCTTCCTGCAGTCAGAGATGCTCAGCATGTATCACATTTCTATTTCTTAAGATAGAAATGTAAAGCAGCTGGGGGTCTGCCTGATTTAATGCCCAGATTTGCTTAGAGGAAGCAAAGATGATTTTATGTTTCTCTGTTCACTGATGATATGTGGTCTTTTAGCTTCTTCAACTATATTTAGAAGGACTTCTCAGGCGGCATTACTGAGAAAAGAAACACAAACTAAGGCCAAGTCTCAAACAAGGTAATCAAAGTTACTCATGTCCTGCTGAGGAACTTCAACCACCCTTACATCTGCTGGGCAAGTAGCAGAGCTAGCTGCAGGCAATTCAGGACCCTCCTGGAATGCGTGCAGGGTAACTCCTGGAGCCAGCCAACAGACAGCTCTGCCAGAGGGAATTTGGTACTGGATCTGACCAACATGAGGCAGGTAATCAGGGACATCAAGACTGGAGGCAGCCTGGGCTGTGGTGATCGTGCATTGGTGCAGTTTGCAGTCCTGAGGGATATAGCTCAGAAAGGGGTGAAGTTAGGCCCCTGTACTTTAGGAAACCAATCTTCCAGCTTTTCAAGGATATAGTCAATGGGATCCACTGGGAGACTTCCCTCAGAGACAAGGGTGGAGAAACAGCAGATCTTTAAGGAAGTCTTCCACTGAGTATAAGAATTGGCAATTCCCATGAGCAAAAAATCAGGTGAGAGACTGGCATGCCTGAGTAGGGAACTGCTGGTCAAAGTAAAAGGAAAGAAGCAAAGGCACAGGCAGTGGATGCAAGGAAAGGTACCCGGGAAGAGTATAGAGATGAAATTTGGTTGTATAGGGGTGAGGAAAACAAAGGAGCAGCTGGAACTGAACCTGGCAAGGCATTCAAAGAATAACCAGAAGAGCTTCTATAAGTATGTTAACCATAAAAGGAAGGCGAAAGAAGGTGCCCTCCCCCCAAAAAACAGTAACAAACAGGTAAAAGTGGTTTAGGAAAAGACTGAGGTAATCAAAAACTTCTTTGCCTTAGTCTTCAAATGGCAACATCTCCTCCAACACTACTTGAGAGGATGAAAAGCTGGATGGAGAATGGGGAAGCAAAGTGCTTCCCACTGTAAGTAAAGATCAAGTTCATGACCACCTGAACGAACATAAAACTACTTACATAGAGCTATGACATCTAGCCCAGAATTCTGAGGGAAATGGCCACTCTCCATGATATTTTAAAAATCGTGGCAGTCAGGTGAAGTCCCAAATGGCTGGAAAAAGGGAAATATCATACCCATCTTTAAAAAGGCTTGGATTTTAAAGGTATGAGTTGTCAGTCTAATCCCTGAAAAGAGCTATTGCATACTTAATTTCAGCACAAGTAATCCTGCTGAATTAATGAGTGTTTGAAAAGATGATGAAATATTTTCACATCTTAGAAAGTTGAAGGCTGGATGATGAACCACTCAAAAATTTAGTATTTTATCCCCTATTTACAAGATTGTACCAGTTTATTTCAAGTATGAAAACTGAATTATAAATTTAAAAAAACCCCACAGATGAAAAGGCAGGCCATGACATTTGGGAAAAGATGCAAAAACTGAAAATCTCTGTTCTAACTACTTTACTTGGAAAACTAAAAATAAAAAGCAAATATAGATCTATATTACTTGAAAACATAAATTAAACTTTTGCATATACCTGGAATAACACAACAATTTAACTTATTAAATATAGCACTTGATTTACACCAAAATCCTGAGAAAGACAAGGCTACATTTTTTTACCTGTAAGTTGCCTACTTCCTAATTCTACAACCTGTAGGGAAAAAAAAGGAATAATTTTGAATGTTTTAATCAGGTTCCATGCGAACAATTAATCTAAAATAACACCTTTACCTAAGCCAAATCATTTCTGGATTAATTGAAAGTGAAACATATCCTGTCTGCAACTGGTAGAAGACCTTCTCTTTTTTGTTCCCCATGCAGAATCTCTACTAGAAGAATCAGTACACACTATGGAACAGAATCTAATAAGTCCAACAAAGAAACAAGATTATTATGTCTTAACTGGTTTAAAGGGATTTCAAGGGCTCCTGCTGAGCACTTAATACTTCGGACTTAGTCTCCTATGGAGGTATTTTTGTCAGCCAAAGATAGAAGGGAAATGCATCAATGTTTCATTCTATTTTGGCCTCCTTGTTGCACCTCAGAGAAGGTTTCGTGCAGCATTTCTTGTACAAGATGCTTAGGTGATAGAGTGTATTGATACACTGATGCTATGGTGGATATGGCTGTATGTGTCTGTGAGAGATACCCCCATAGCAAAGGAAGATTAGGGAATGATCTCACCTGCAAGAAGCAAAATCTACCTTATTGCCCAGCTGTTGGCTGGCTCTCTGGCTTCTGCTTGGACTCTGCACCTGGCTCTCTCCAGAGCAGTTCATTTAAAGACAACTTGCAAAAGGTTATGGGAATGTCACAGAATGAATTTTAGTTCCCTCTGTAGTGCACAATTTCACAGTTTCTACCTCAGGCAGTAGAACGTCTTAGAGTCTAAAAACCACCTTCACAAACACCATGGGCAAAGGTTTGATTCAGAGTTACTTGAATCAGTGTAAAATCTTGAGATTCCAATAGGCTTTGGAAATAGAAGCCAATCTGGTGTCACATCTAAGCCTTCTCTGGCTTCTGAAGCGGGTCTGTGTGAGTGGTACACACTGAAGGATAAATCATTCATTTGTGCAGACTAGGAGAGGGTACCAGAATATAATGGGAAGCTGTGGCTTTCCCAGAAGTCGTGTGTATCTGCTCCAACACCATTTCAGTGAGAAGCACGTGATCCCAGCACTGGGTAGAAAACCCTTCTGAAGACAAAATGAACCAGGCAGATAGTCCCAGAGGCATGATTTTAAACAAAGATAGGTTTTGCCAGCCAAACCAAGTGAAGCAAACAAATGAACTCAAACTGACAACCCTCATGACAGTAACTTCTAACTTTTGAGAGTTAATCATGCTGCATTTTGACAGATCACTGATGAAATCTTTCAGATTTGCCTTGTCAGTCACTTATTAGCAAACATCTAATGAATAGCATATAAAGTAGGCTTGTTAAGTATAGTGCCTGCTGACAGCTCAATTTAAAAGTGAAGGGTATAGAAAATTCACTCTGGAGCAACTGTCAGTTTTTCCACAGGAAAAGCCTACCTTGTGTTAGCAGTCTGTACAGGTCTGCTAGGGATGTTCTCCATCTGTGTGACCCTGGCTCCCACAGGGATACAACAGCCTCTTTAGCAAAGGAATGGTCAAGCAGCCAGGCAAATATTACTGGAATTATGACATTACCATATTAATTTCCTTGCTTAGGAGAGATAATTAAAAGGTACACCCTGAGGTGTATCAGTTATATTTGAACGTATATATCTGATTTTAATGCAGTTTTTTATTTTACTTTCTTTACAATGTGATTTAAGAGAGGAATTATTGTTCTCATTAATTTAAGCTCTTTCCCCAGCATAACATAGCATGTAAATAATAACATCTAGCATTAAACTTATAAAATAAAATGCGTTTTTATGACATGTTTCCTATTGACTTTGGAAACAAAGTATAACAAAACAAAAAAATCCTTGCTGAATGTTCAAACCTTTAAGGGAAGAGATTAAAGCAAATTCAAAGAATAATCCATTGATATTTTTTATATTGAAATATTTATCTTCCGACATACAAATACACAGGCTCATAAAAACAAAGCATTGCTAAAAAAGCACAGTAAGACAAAGTGACTGAAATGCAAATAGAAAAGGTTATTATGAGAAATGGATAAAAGACCAATTTTTAAAAAAAATATATATTCTGAAGGATTACAGTTTTTGTGAAGGAACCTTACAGGTGGTTTTCATTTGCAGTCTTCCAATTTTTTGACCTATGTTGGTTTAAAAACTTGAAACTCAACTAGTTTTACAATTCTATCTCTCAAACGGGATAGGGAAAAGTGAGGCAAGAGCAGAACAAGTGTTTGCTGATGGGCAGGTCAGGCTAACAGCAAAGAACTTTCGCCTTCTCTTCACAAGACCTTTTTCAATCCTTTTTGTTTATTCACCTGTTACTTGATAAACTTACTATGGTTATGAACTCAGATATCTTGCTGTCCTTCATCATGACCTACAAACATGGCATGGGACCAGACTGGTGATAGAACACTGGAAGTTGAATAAAGGCACAGACTAAAGGAGGCAGATGAAAAATACAGAAGGCATTTAAGCACAGCTTAAAATAGACAGAAATATAACAGACCATGAGGAGAAGTAAAAGCACAATTGTAAAAGCACAATGATTGTATTTTTTTAATAATTAGCTAAATTAAAGAGTCTACAGTGGCTTCCTAAGAGGAAGAGCTGCATGGTTTTCAGACAGTGGTAGAAAGACGTGAAGAATACCAGCTTCCTGGAAAGCATGAATCTTCAAAATGTACCTCTTCTGTATGAGAAAAGAATAAAAAAGGGAGAAATTTTTAAAAGCCTGTGCGGATTTGAAACTACTGTTCTTAATGTCATTTTGAAATGTTCAATGCATGCAAAGAGTCCTTAATTTTAACAGTGATTCTGGTGGTGTTCAGAAATTGATTAAAATATTTTAATCATGTTAATGTTAATCACAGTTAGTAAAATAAAAATATACAATAGATATAAAGGGTTTCATAGGCTGATGCTGTATGTATAGATGTACTTGGGAACTCTAAATCCAAGCTTTAGAGAGGATTTCTGGCATAAGATGGGGGAAAAGTGTATTTTTGGCAGCAAAGTTTTAACCCCATTATTCAGAAACAGAGGAAAACAGCTATGCATGTAATTCAGTATATTCGATTACTACTTTCTTGAGCAGTTCTGCCTCATGTCTGGAAATAATTAGCAGTTTCTTATCCATTTTCATACTGCAGATGAAACCACTGAGGTGACTCATGAGTCTGCAGGCCTTACTAGTGGTCTAGGATTCCTTTCTGAAGCTCAGAACACTTACTAATAGTAGTTATAACCTATCACACACAATATTTTCAATATTGCTAAAATTTATGCATTTAATAAACGTTTGAAGTAAGAGTGGGGAAGGATATTTTATGTAATTTTAGCCAGAAAGTTATAGCTGAAGTTTTAATATAGATTTTTCCCTGCAGACTCAAGGATATGTTGCATGAAAAACAGATGCTGAACAGTAAGGCAATAAATACTGCCACATAGAGAATCCAAAGAAGTTTAAGTGGTTTCAATGCCCACAGCAGATTAAGAAGTGGTCCCCTGAAAAATTACACATACGAATACTCCATGACATTGCAGCATCTACAACCAACAGCAGCGTGTACACTGCTGCCAAATTACACTTCATGTTTAAATGAAGGGTGGGATTTTATATTCATTGGGAAGGATATGACTGAAACATGGCAATTCAATACCATGGAAGCTACAGTCTCTTTAGATCTAAATACCTCTTTTATATATTAAGCAGAATAAAACCTTTGAAGAAGGGAGACTGCAGCTATTTATTTCTAAAGGACTTAGTATGCTTCTGAGAATTAGCATCTACTAACTCAGATCCTGAAGCTAATCTTTCTTCTCCCACCCAATCTTTACTCATATAGAGAGAAAAATGGTCTTTCTTCACACCTGTACGAGAACTAAATATAGATGAAGCCACAGCTGTGTAAAGACTTTAATATGTGTTCCAATGAAATATGAATTACTTTTAAGAGGTCACTTAGCACAGAAGCTCTGCAATTTGGTGAAGGAATCCTACAAAAAAATCCTCCTTCAAAAGGAAGGAAGATGTTGGCTCTGACTCTATCTTCAATTCAAAGGAATCCATCGACACAACTGCTCCACCAAGAGTCAATGAATGCTGGCCAGAGCAAGGTTTCCTTTAAAAAAGTCAAAAGACTGTTCAGGGACATCTGTCTGATGTCTGAACTCATCTGTTGTCTTCTGCAGGACTACTACCTCTGCCTACTGTCAAAAAAAAAGAAACAAGTAAAGCCCTGTAACACAGTTATTTCCTTAGAGCTGTTTGTGAAAAATATTGCTCTGTATTCTAAGAAAAATAAAGTACCTTTTCTAGCATTTCTGTGTCTGTCTGCTAAACATATTAGAAGTTCATTGAGGTAATTGCCTGTATCATTTGCAAACCTATAAGCGGAAAACAACGAATTAAGAGAGATGTGTACTCAAGGAGGAAAAAGGCATTTTAAAATGTTGTTTAAAAAGAATATACATTTTAAAATTAAGAAGGAGTCATAAAAACTTAGTTGTACATAGAACTATTTGAAACACTTTGGAAGTTTCAATAAGTATTCCCTGATTTAAAGCATTTTCAGAAAGAAAGTCATCTGCAGAGTTCCTGATCTTGGAGAGGACCAGAAAAGTAACTGTCTAAATTCCCCAAAAATATAAAAACAACCCAGTAAAAATTACTATGCTCACAGAAAGATAAAAAGCAAATTGAATGGACATCAGCAGCCAATCTCCTAAGTATCCAGACAGTAATTTAAAAATCTAACAACTTCACTGCCTGAGGAGGCTGCCAAAGCACAGTCATTTGTTAAAACAAATACTTTAGACAGTTGGATAGCCAGATCTGTGACAGCTGTGACAGTCTGATGACTTAAAAAAGAAGGAACAAGAGAGATATGGCACTTAATCAAACTTACCAAGAGTAAAATATACTTCCCTACTTTGCTACTTTAAAAGGACTACAGTCCCCAAGTTTTTTTACAGAAAATGTATTTTTCATCCTAAATTTTGTCATTCTGAGGAACAGACTTTCAGTGAAGTCTTTCCCTCTACAAATATTCATTGCACCAAAAAGATCAGACTAAAATTATTGATTGCTGATGCATTTCAAACAAGTTGATGTAGCTGGGGGGAGGGTGGCTGTATCCCATCCTTTCTGAATCAACTGTAGGTCTGAAAATTCTCAACAGCCCAGACTGGAAGGACAGTTAAACTCTCCATTGGTTCTTGAGAGACTTGCATGTTCTTAGACACTTGGCTACTGTGACTTGATCACGATATTGGGGATCAAAATAAATGACAGATTTGGGATCAGGGAGTTTATTTTGGTTTTGACCCACTTCAGACAGGTAGAAACCATGGGAGTCACATAAGGATGAAAGAGATCTCCCTCCTGTCCTGTCTTTCCAGGGCTCTGGCACTGACAGCACTGCAGTCTTCTGTGCTGAGCCTGCAACACCCCACAGCTCAGCCTTCTGCAGACTGAAATAGTTTAGATCAGCTTAAAACCTCCAGTTCTGCACAGCAGGGCAAGGCAGGTCCCACAGGTGGACACTGAAGAGTCTGATACATAGGAACACAGCCTGGGATGCCTACAGCCCTGATCTGTGGGATACCTCCCAATCCTGGCTTTAGCAGGGTAGGTCAGTAAAGGAAAGGAGAATGGGACACACACATATAAGCTACAAACTTAAGAAATATTACTCAGAACATTTCAGTTATTACTTCTGGCTCTTTTATGCACATTTCAGTTTCCAGTTATTGATGGCAAATAATTACTGACACTTATGAGAAATTTGTGTGGAGCAAAACTCTTGAAAAATATTCATTCAGAGCCTTAGGTTCATTTTGGAAGACTTTAATCATTGCTATCACCACCGTGAGGGCTATAAACAGTAAATCCATTTAACAGGAGCATAGAAAAGGTCAGAACACTGAAAAAATGTTTTCCTTTCACACTTCAAACTCAGACCTAGCAGTAACTTCAGGTTCATCAACTTACAATGGTTACCATAAAAAAAGCCCCATCAGACTTCAAATCATTCAAACACACATCAAAATACAGATGTAGTGGACTAGCAGAGTAAATTACTTTTTTGTCTCAGTCTGTGATCCCCTAGTTGGCGATAATGGCAGTTACAGGATATCTTTCAAGACTTTGTCCCAAGAGTCTAAAATTCATATGTGTATGGCACTAAAAGCACAACATCCCTTTCAGCCTTCATATTCTGCAAATCTTCAAGTCTCTATTCTAGTGTGTATCTAGTCACATTATGGTCACAACAGCTTTGTCAGATAGCTCAATTATTTAAGGAAAACCATACCAGTATGTCTACTTTTGTTCAGATTTGTAACCAGATTTATTTTTTTTTTTTAGATAAAATATACAAGTATCTAATTTCCCATTCAGCAGCTTCAGTCATTTGCAGACAACTGATTTACTTGCGGATTATACCGAACCATTCAAACAAACAGGGATTTATAGTTTAAATGACTTCATGTGGATATTGCCAAGTGGATAAACACGACATTGTTTGCTTCTGGTTTTAGACCTGCTCCTGTCACCTTTCTGCTTTTTATGTTTTCCTTTCAACAATGAAGTTCAGCTACTTTCACCATGTTGGCTGTTATTCATATTTGGTTACCCACAATGACAAATACTGCTCAGCTATGCCTCCATAAAGTTGTCCATGTGGGTTTTGTAACAAAAGCAAATAAGGTTCAGAGATAAAAGATTTAGTCTCTATGGCTCTTGGAAGTTGGTCAGCCTTTGACTGCTGAAAGATTAAAGGAAATGCAGCTTGCTGTGAGGAGGGAAGAATCTATTTCTTAAAAGTAAAATGTTACCTAAACTATGGATCAGCTCGAATAGGGGTTTCAAGATGTAGCTTTGTAGGAATTTGAAAGATTTCACATCATTGGCTGATCAATTTATTTTCTGCCAGCCAAAACAATGTTTGTAAACTGCACTGCCTGGTGACTGATGAAGCCAAGGGCAAACAATGAACAGAGAATAAGAGAAGAGATGAAAAGAAGCTCTGCTGGCATAATGAGAAGAAATGGTCCTTCATCATCCTATCAGGCCTATGGCTCTGCAAGTTATAAATCATTGTCCTCTGCCTCACAGCCCAGGATAAGCACAGCAAAATAAATTCATTAAACTAAAGTGTTCAGAGTGCTGCATGTATTTTTATGTGGTAACAGGTTTTTTTTCCTGACAGCTTTACAGAAATGCCTCTTTTGTTGGACTTAATCCATGCAGATATAAACTGAGCTGAGTTCATGATATACATTAATATCTATGCAACAAGAAATGTGAAGCACACTTTATTTAATAGTGTAAATCAGTTTCAATACCAGTTTGAACTAAACAATGCTTTTTCATTGCCTGTATGCCAGATGCTGAAGACAGGAGCACTCTACTAAGTCTCATTTCCTTTTGAATAATTCAAACCAAATGAAGATTGGTTTATGATTTGCTGCAGTTTGAAACTCTCAAAGTAAGTTTAATAAGACAGTTACTGACTTCAATTGTCTGTTTTACAATAAGAATATTATTAAAACTAACTGTAAAGAGGGCTCTGGATCTTTGATTTTTAGTATTAGAGGAGAATTGCTCTTTGGTGTGAATCATATAACACCATATATATATATTTATATATATATGTATATTTACACTCACTAATGAAAGCAATTCATTAATTACTGATGATAATGAATAGCTCTTCATTGAATGGTGTGTATCAAAACACTTACCCCCTCATGAACAGAACCTTTTCTGTATTATTTCTCATAGTTTCCATGCATTCAGAATTGCTGTCTGTAAGTGAAAAGTAGTTTCAAGGTGAATTGTTTTGACATTAAGTCTTATATTGCAATATGATTTGTATATACATCCAGCATGTAAACCTAAAATTAACTGCTTTTGCAAAATTTCTCAAGAAACTACCCTCATCATGACATAATGTATCTATCATACTTATCATTTCTCATTTCATATGTCAGGAAAGAATTAAACACTGCTGTAAGGACATTTAGTTTTCTTGTGAAATAGCATTCTTGTGTAAAGATTTGATTTAATCTGAAACTAAAGAGAAAAAAAATTCAGTGTGCAGCATCATAAATTATTAACATTTATTAATGAAACTCCTCTGTCATCAAGCACTCATAGTAATATTTAAATTCAAACAAAAAGGTTTGAAAATTCAGTTAGTGTTTTCATAAGAAAATAGATAACTAAATTGCTTATAATACAGGAATCAAAAGAAAGTTGAGAATAGGTTGTAAAAAAATCTCCTGGAAATACAAAACAACCAGAAAACATATTCTTATATGTTGGTTTTGGAATATTTCGTACTAATATTAACATTTTATACTATGGGTATCCCTATAACCTCTGCTGACCCACACTGAATCTTGCAGTTATGTAGGCTTTAGTACCACACATAAAAAATACTAATCTTTCAGAAAAACTGTGCCATATCACCCAAAATTTCAGGTGGATTGGATGGAAAAGATTCAGTCTCTCATGAGCAATCAGTTTTTTACTGCATGCATGTCCTTTGGGTAGCTAGTTCTTTATTTAGTTACTTCAATTTTATTTTGCTCTAATTATTTTTATTGAAATAGAAATAACATTGCTAATAAACTACTAGCTCCGGGCTTCAGATTACCTGTGTTCCCAGGGGACCTTTGAAGTTCAAATGTGGGGACTTGTTCTGAAAATCTCTAAATATGGTGCACTAGAGGCCACAAGGTCTGACACAAAGCTGTTTACACAAAGGCTGCATTACATTATATGATGCCAGTGCCTGATTTAAATGTTATTTCTGAAGGGAGGGTGTAAGCCCAAAATGTACTTACCTATTAAACACTCCTCCCCACTCTGATTAGCTCTCCCCTCAATAAATGGGAGTGACAGACAGAAGATTTAGTCCATAAGTGCAATTAGGTTAACTGACTAAAATCATAATGCCTCTAGCAGACATTTGTTGTATATAGAGCATAGAAGGGTGCCCTGAAGTCTAGCACAGAGAAGCATTAAGTCAACCCCTTTCAAAGAATGAAGTAATTTCAGAAAGCAAGCTGGTTATACGACTTTGTGATGAGTCACTACCTTGAGCAGCACTAAAAATTCCCCTTGGTACAATGATGCCCCATAAAGTCCATGGGCCTAGTAATGTGATGGCTAAAACCACTACATGGAGAGTGGGCAAAAGGGGGCGAACACCTACGTGGCTCAGGGGAAAAGGAGGAGAGGGAAGGACATCAGTTATCTGCAGGTTCTAAGAAATCTAAACTGCTTAATCGCAATCTCTAACATACACAATCAGAGTGCTAACCAGTAGTCAGCAGGAGGAAAACAGGCACGGCCTTTGGTCTTTGGCCTGGTCTTTGAATTAACAGATTCACACTGGACTGAAACACTTAAAGGCATACAAAACCTGCAGAAAGTCTCAAATGTGGGGAGACTTATGAGACATCAGTAGGCATCTCACAGAAGCCAAAGCAAAACATTGTTAGAGCTCCTATGAGATATAGATAATGTCCAACAGCATGGGCTATTTTCATAGCACTCCCTTTCTAATCCAAGGGTAAATGTTTGCCAGGATACTAGCAATCTGGAGTTGATTGAACTCCAGAGAAACAGACAACACTTTCATACAGTTATGTGACAACATTTGCTTTCTCAAGACTAGGAAAGGTTGGGAGCAACACCAATGGGAAAATGTAAATGGAAAAATGTATATGAACTGCAATACAAGCTACTTACTTTGGGATATCTGGAGGCCAGATTTAATCAATCATAGTCCCTCCACCACAAAAGGGTAAGTGTAGTCCAAGCTCTCCTGGTTCAGCACAAAGTAATGAACAGCTGTTAGGAATACAGTAAGCATTCTTCATGAATTGAAAAAGAAGAAAAATACTAAAATTAAGAGCAATTAAATATTCTAAAGCAAATTGAGAAGGGTGGACAAAAATGAAAGGAAGCCTTATGAAAGCACAGAGAATGAAAGAAACATCAGCAGTGACTTAGGATCTTTAGCAGGTGGCGGTAAGATGCTAATAATTACAGAGTTCATGATAAATAGTAACGAGTGTTTAAAGTTCAGGTATGATAGCTGAAAACTGTATTAAATTTGCCCACCATACAAGTTTTGTACTGCAAAATACTCACCCATTCCCCAGAGCCAGGAGTGCTGCACCTCCTCACTCTTCCCTGCAGCACAGGAGGTGCAATCTGGTGCCCAGGCAGAGGGCTCCCACCCTCAAACAAAATCAATAGGGCATAGATGGGCTGTGAGCACAGCCAGGCACTGTTTTCTCCCTCCATGATCCTCTTTCCATGCCTGTAAACAAAGGAAGTGGTTGTGTGATGCATAGGGAATGAGGGGCTGCTCTTGGGTAAATAATTCTTGGATTTTCGTTGTGTTTCTGGTATAATTTTATAACAGGGAAAGACCCTTCGGAACTATTCCCATTTTATTAGGAAGTTTACATAAATACTGAAATATCTTGCTAAAAAAAAGGGGGCTGTATAGGAATATAACTGCTGTGAGCAGAAAACCATATTAATGGCATGGAGGTATCTGCTTACAGAGGTGTCATTAGAAAATTATATATTCCTATAGCAATACATGAGATTAGAGAGCATATTTGAAATACCTTCAAATTAGATAGACTGTTTTCTGCCTATGTGAGTGGAATCTAAATAACTGAACAATCTAGTTGGCCTTTAAGTTATTGTAAACATCAAGACAGAGCATTTCTTTTGCTCTTCAGTGAAAAATAACAGCCTACCAGGCTAGGACTCCATGAACTTTCCTGGACTGATTAAGAATTTACCTCTGTATGATATTGTTCCTCTTCTCAGCTGGAAAAAATGTAAAGAGAATAAAACATGATATCTCATTATTCTGCCAAGTTTGATACTCTGGATCATCCAAATATGTTTTCATAAAGAATTTTCCACATGCTTCTTTATTTTCTGAACAAAATGCTGTACGAAGGGTTGGTTTTTTATTCTTCTCACCATGGATGAGTTAATCCAGAAAAAACTGGGTATAATTTCCTGTCTAATAGCTTGCTTCCCAATTATATTTCTGACCCTTCGCAGAAAAGGATTTTCATTTTTCCAGAAAGAAAAAGAAGATGGGAGGAAGGACGGAAGGAAGGACAGAAGGAAGGAAAATGTCTTGGAACTGAGGTGACCTCTTTACCATACAGGGAACACAGAATTAATGTAAATACCTTTGTGCCACACATCAGTCACCTCTCCCCACACTGTTAGCTACGCCAGACCTAAATTCTACCTACTTACAAGATTTATGTCTATTCAATGATCCATAGTTCTCATTTGATCATGAAATCAGAGGGAAAAATGAAATTTATAGTCCTAGTAGGAATCAGAAAGAATACATTCATGAGCCCAAGGAAGGCTTATTTAACACATTTGGAAGAAATACTTAAAGAAATCTGGCTTTAGAGGACCCACAGCACATTCTTTCCTACATTTTATTCCAACTTCCACCATCTTTTAAATCTATTTTATGAACATTTCTAACCTCACAAGGAGGGTAATCATCAAATAACACCATAAAAACGTTTTCTACACTACCTTTCCTTGACTAACAAAAGAAATACTAAAACAATAGAAATGTGTTTTCCCCCAGTGTTTTACTTATTTAAAAATTATCTCTTGTTGAGTTCTGTCCGTGTAAAAAAATGATATAAAAGTAGCATTTGGAGGATGGGTTTCTAATTCCATCACACAGAAAACACTAAGGCTCAGGTCAAAATCTGATATTTTCAGGTTTTTCTCTCAATTTATGTATGTTTAGATATAGGACTGAAGATAATAGGACAGTATTATGAATCAATATTAAGTAAAGTGAAAAGTAAACAACTATCAACTAACATTTGGCAAATGGTATGATACAAACTGGAAGGTAAGTTTTTATGCAACAGAAAAAGAAGGAAAATTACTTTTTAAAAGGACTTCAAATACATTTTTGAAATAAATTAATACAATTTTAAATCCCATCAAACTGTAGGGATTATTTTAAATTAATCTTTTAAAATCCACTTTTAAAAATCCTTCTAGATGTAATCTATGGTTGAGATAAAAAACCCAATTCCATTTTATTTTTTAGTTTATTTTCCTGGCAAAACAGACTATTCTATTTTAGATCACATGAGCTGCTATTAGAGTCAATGAATAATGATATTTCTTATGCAGCAGGGGCTTAGTCAGTCCACATCATCTGTGGTTTATCCAAGAGGATTAACCATTTATAATCAAATCCAGGTGGATTAATCATGCCCTGGATAGGAAGACTCAGAGCTGGCTCTGTGCAGAGCCAGTCCAGGTCATCTGGGCTCCTTAGGGCAGGTGTGGTGTAACAAAAGTACTACCCTGTTTCCAGGCCACATCACACACAGAAAACAGTTCATCTTTTCTCCATAGTGCAGAATTTATCAAGCCACACCTGAAGGCCCAAGCTAGTCATATTCACTACAAATTAGTTATCTTGAGCCCATGAAAGTATTGAAAAATACGATACAGAGAGCTGGGTGTTTACGTGAGGTCAGCCTGAGTGCTGTAGGATTTACCAGTCCCCCTTCAGATGTTTCAGCAGCTGAGAGCAGCCGCACAAAACAGGACAGAAACAAAAGGACAGAAACAAACCTTGGTTGGCGATAAATGAAGCACCGGCTACATTTGCCGTTGATCACACAACCCAGAAATTCAGTGTTTGTTTTGGAACTGTCCTCTCTAGTTAAGTGACATAGTCAAATTCATGAAGTACTACACTCAGTTATAACCTCGATGCTACAGGAGCAGAGCACTGGGGGTTTTACCAGCTGGGTGCCTCTGACCCAGCCCCATGTTACAGCTGTAAACAGAGCAAGCCTGAGCTCCGTGTGTTAGAGACAAAGACAGAAGTCTTCCTGAGCTATACTCCTTTCCTCATATCTGTACAAGGGCTATCTACAAAATCAGTCACGATCTTTAACTCTGCTCTCATTTTCTGTTCTGGCTTTTGTATGTTGATTTGGAAGGGAAGAAAAAAAGCAAAAACCAGGTAAGAAATAAGAGGAAAAGCTCATTTACCTAGTTGTTTCATGTAGAACAAGTCAATTTTTTTCTTGGCTTACAGCAAATATTTTTTCATCATCTTCCTTATGTGCAAAACATCTTTTGGCTACAAAACCTAAGTAACAGCTGAAGGTGAAGCACGAGTTCAAAGACTAATAGGAATATAAAGCCATTTGAATTCCACACAACAAAGACACACTGTTTGCTAACAGATCACAGACATGGGAAATATTTTTGTTTTGCTTATCAAAAGCAAGTCAACTACATGATTGTATGGAGTATGAGTGAATTGTTCTTTTAATTTCAATGATATCTCTAGCACATCAGGTAATTCACTGCGGCCACACAATGAAAAGAAAAAGCCTACATCATACATATGACACAGAGAATTTTGCTTTTTTATTCTGCTTCTCAGAAATTACTAATTATTCTTAAAAGCCTAAAATAGAAACAAAATCATCACCTGTATTGTCCAGGTCTTTGTGATAAGCAAACTTTTATAGAATGTACTTGAAGGCATTCTTGATTATAAAAAAAACAGCCACAAAAATGCAGATTTTGGAAACCAGCTAACTCCCTTAAAAAGTTTCATCAACAATCCTGAAATTATTTATGTGTTCAGATATAAAAGGGATCTTAGTAGCTGTAATTGCATATTTTACAACAGTCTAATTAAAGCCCATATCTATTATATATACTGTCTTGTTTACAGTGAATAGACATAAATCAACCTAGAGGAAAGCAGGCAATCCATTTCCTCTCCCCACCTGCTGACTCTGCCACCAACAGCTTGAGGAGAGGGCAGTTTCACAAGACAGAAGAATGATAAATTAGCTGTATTTCTATTTCTGCTCCTTTGGACTAGACTGGCCTTTCTCAGCTGTCCTTGTGGTTCTCCAAATACTAGCAGTACCTGTAGGAATAAGGGTGGCACTGATGCAATGTGTGGGTAGAGGTGCCTGATCACTGTGACCGCCTGGACTGCGCCCAGCAGGTTACACTGGGAATGAGTGGCTTCCTTCTACAGCAGAGATCAACTCTTGGTTACTGAGATCTTCATTTCTCTCAGCTCTGGGAAGAGACACACCCTGGCTAGGGAAAGCATCTCCTGCCTGTGCTTTGGCACTCCACACACCTGCTCTGCTGGGGGACAGTGGTGCTGTTGCTGTGCACAGACAGACAGACTGACAGCTGTGCTGTGCACTCCAGTGGACCTCGGTGGCTGCAAGTCAGCTCTGGCCCTGAAACTGAGAGAGAATTTGGGTGACCTGTGCCTGTTTTAATGAGACCTGACAAAATATGGGGTATGTGAAGTGGGGCATTTTACTTCCAGAGTAGAGGAAGGCTGGGTCCAGCCATCCAGGAGTCCAGGCAAAGACAGTTAATCCACCTCTTTACAGCACCTGGAAAGATGCATTCACCTCTACCTACCTTGCACTCAATTACTTCAGAGTGAAACCAAACAGATGAGACCTGCATATCAACAAAAAGCAACCTGGAATTCCACCTCTGATTTTTCAAGCAACGTCTATGCTAGAAAATAAAAGGCATGATGCTGCTCTAAAAAGCACAGTCAGGTACATCACACAGAATGAAATAATTGCTTCTAGCGGTAACAATGCGCACCAGTTCTCATTCTTTCCAAGTAACAGTGAAACGAAATCACCAGGACCACAGATGGAAAATTAATAGAGTGTCTCAGGTTTTTTTATATATCCCTTGACACAGAGCTTCAAGTGAAAATAAACAGATAAAATGAGAGAATTTCTGAGAAACAAACACATTTCTGGTGTACCAAACATGGACCACTGGACGATCCCAAGGAGTTTTGTGGGGCTACCAACAGGGGTTGGACTCAGGGTGGTGTTTCTCGCATCAGCTTAGGTGCTCTGACTTGATAGATAGTGCAAGAAAATGAAGTATCTCAAGAAGGAATCTGCAGAAAACAACTGACTGAAAAGGAATTAAGTGCAGAAAGGACCCAATTAACAGATATTCCCAACAAAATTTCTGCTCCAGTTATTCAACTAATAATAACTTCAGTAATGTAGGGTGAAGAAATGAAGAAATTTACTTTAAACACATTGTGGACTTGGCATTCAGTCAGATATGGGATCTCTCTTTTTACTTGGAAAGAACATTAATTTGAATTTGGATTTCCCATAGACTGTTTATGAGTGCTCAGAATGCTAGTGCAAGATTCATATATAGTTTAGGCTGGTGGGGAACCCTCAAGGTCACCTAGTCCAAGCTTCTGCTTAGTAGAACTAGCTTCAAAGGTTGCTCAGGACTTGAGGCAGTGAAAAAGCTGTAGTGTACAGATTCCACAGCCTCTTTGAGTAAGTTATCCCAGTGTTTAA
The DNA here is from genome assembly GCA_013400175.1 of Phainopepla nitens. Lineage (NCBI taxonomy): Eukaryota > Metazoa > Chordata > Aves > Passeriformes > Bombycillidae > Phainopepla > Phainopepla nitens. The sequence goes on along the minus strand of VXBQ01014969.1, from coordinate 37,765 downwards.
CCACTCTCATTGTGAAACATTTTTTCTCATGTCTAATTTCAATTTTCTTTGTTAAAACATGCAAAAATTGAAACTATCACATCTTTATTCTTTCAGTGTTCACCTCCAAGATATGTTAAAAACCCTGTCCTTTCTGTTCAGGTAACCATGAATCTGGGCTACTCACATGAACAGCCTAGCCATTAAACTAAAGCCAATCTCAAAATGTTTATTCCCCCCGACTAATTTTTTTTAAAAATTCATTTTAAATTGCAAGTTATTAACTTCAATACAAATTAACTACTGCATATATATGATGGACTTGGTTATTTTTGTAATACATTGCTTGTAATATTGTAATACTGGAAGATTTAGACACCAGGTCAGTGTTAGATCATTCTCTCATTCATCAGAAATTGTGCTTGTTACTGAATGAAAAACATGCATAAAAAAATTAAAGTTTTCCTGCTGTACCTTCCTCCTGATACAGCATAACTGTCATTGTATATGGAAAAAAGAAAATAAAAATAATTCCATGTACCTCTGCTAAAAACAAGTCAAGGGCAATAAACCTTACTGGTTATTACAGATTCTAAGTGATCCTATAAAGAGTATGCCAACACTTTTTGTAGAAAAGTAATAGTAAGGAAGTGAATTTTTAAGTTATGGACAACTAAATGTCATTTTCTTTTCTTCCATGTAAAAGCAAGATTATTCTTGACCTTTGGAGAAACCCAAAGTTCATTGCAAAGGAAAACAGTAGCTGCAGGTTGTACAAATCTAAACAAGAACAAAGCCATTCTAGTACAATAAGTCCAATTTAATATATATTCAAGGACTTTTGGTGTCATATGCCACATGTTTAGAGGCATCTTACACTAAAAGACTTATAAATAATATATTATTTTCTTAATTGAAAAAAGTCCTTTTACAGTGCAAGGAAAAAAGTAAAGCTACCTTATTGCAATTCAAGAATAAGTTAAAAAATTGCCTTTGTCTCCTTGAAAAGTTATAAGACCAGGTTCTGATACAGAAAATCCAAATGACGGTGGTGTTTTTCAGTGGTGACTGAGAAGTAATTGAGTAAGATAAACAAAGGTAAGAATTATACAGTAAATTTTTCAAAGCATTTTTTCTTAACTGAATAAATGAGAAATTGGCTTATATCCATATTACCCCTGGTTCCATATACATTAATTTAGAAAGGTGAATTATCACAAAAGAGTTCTGCAGTTACTAACATTCAGTGATAAAATGATCAGCAAATCGGCAGGTAGGAAATAACTTTCTAAACTCAGGCAGAAACGGAATGGTATTCTTGGAGGTTTTAGGGGGAAGCATGTCTACTATTTTGTTTTCTCTTTGTAGTTAAGGTATCGAACAGCACTCTAAAAGCCCTGTGAGGTTTATGTAATAATGCCAGCTTTTGAAGGGCTTCTGGAAAAGGAAGAACCCCTGCTTTTCCTGCTCTTTCCTTGTAGCCTTCAGTCTTTTCTATAGATTGTTGTACGGGAATACACAGTGATGAGACCAATATTCTTTATCAAGCATCTACTGTTTGTGATTGCTGAAGAATGTCTTCTCCTGACCATTTTCATTATGTGCCTGAAACTGAAAATAAATTGGTAGCAGTAACATTAACTTGGATCCACACACAGAAAGGATTGGATAAAATCAACCCACTGATTCTCATATGTTATACTAACATACAAATATCAGAACTTGTTGCTGAAATATCAATTCTTTTTGGAGAACTGCTCCCTCTCAAAAATGTCACAGAATTTCACAAAATAGCTGAAGAAATCAGAATCCCATTCCCAGTACATAATGCATAACTGATAGAAAATTAAGATGTGTTTAATTTGAGTGACAATGGCAAGATATACTGCGAGATGAAGACAACAAAAGAGATGTTAAATAAGTTTCAAAATAGGAAAGAAAATAGAAATACATGAAAGTAAATGAAGAAAGTAAAAACAAATTAAATCATAAGAGCAGGAAAAGTTATGAAAAGCAGAGTAAAAAGACAAAGATTAAACAGCATGAAGACTATGAAGCAGTAATAGGATGAGATTTTTAATGGAATCTGCCATATAGAGTAATAGAGAAAAGCAAAAAAAGGACAATTTGGAAAGAGATCAAGTTTAACATTGTAAATATTACTTGCTTACAAGGAAAATGGTAACTTGTGCCTCATATTAAGAGAAGATTTTATTACATCTTCAGTTAAAATATAATGCTAGAATCATCACTTTTCATGTAAAAAACTCTGTCAACTAGATACATAAAAATAAATAAACAACCCCTCCCAACAAACCAAAGCAGGAGATGGTGCTCTGACATGGTCCAAAAATGGTACATGTGCTTTTACGGTACTTCAGCACTGAGATTCTTAAATGCTGAGGCTTATCAAATTCAACAGGAATATTAACCAGTCAATAAGGGAAGAAAACAAAATATATTGAAGCTGTTCTTAACTTTTTCACCAAGCCTAATACACAGTCTTAGGCTTAGATGACGTACGTTTTGCAATTTGGAAGAAACAGTAAAAATGAGCTGTTAATACCAAGGACACTGACTCAGAAAATAAAGTTTATTTCTACATGATAAATTTGAGATTAGCACAAATGGTTGCAGTTTTTGTACCTTTGAAACATACAGAAAAACCAGTCTTGACAAAAGTTGGTGCCCATGGGTTATCCAGTAAATATTGCAGGATCTGTAGCAGGGAGGCATGAACTCAAGTTTAGAAGAGACCAGGCAATGCAATATTAAATCAATCAACAAAATTTGGATATTTCTTCTTCATTCTTATACTAGTACAGGATGTTGATTATATAGGCTGAACAAGTTTTTTTTATTTAATTTTATATTCCTCATTCTAATTAAATAAGTAGAGTGTGTACAGCTGTCTATAGCAATTTTTTTGGTGAGCTCACATAAAGGGATGCATGGACGTATATTTATTTGGCTTTTAAAAATCAGTTTATATTAATTCATTCAGCTATATGTATTCTAAACCTGAGGTTTAACCCTGTTGCCTATTGCCCCCAGTTGTTAGACAAAAAAAATAAACTATTGCTGCTTGTGCTGTGCAAGGAGAAGGAAGTCAGGCTGCTGCTGTAGGCCTCCTAACCCAGAGCACAGACTAAAGGGCAGAAGAGCTAAGTCTGCTGCAGTGAAATGGAAACATCTTGGAAAGAGGTGAAAAACTGTCAGGGGCAAAGAAACTGGAGAGGAAAGGGAACTCAATGAACTGGCTAATTCAGTGTCCTTATAATCATCCCTGATCTGACCTTTATGATCGTTGCATCTTAAAACATTCTTTGGAGCAGTTGTCTGGCCCCATTTATTATGATTATTATACGTTTTGTAATAGCAGCAAACATGAAGAGAGTATATTTAGTAGGATATGCTGCATAAATGAGGAGAAGAAAGTTTCTGTTGAGAAATAAGACTCACAATAAGCTGTGCAAACTGACATCACCAGGGAGAAGCAAATGCAGAGCCTTAAAGTAACCAACCTGAAGTCAGTACAGATTACAAAGGAGATCACATAGAAAGAGTAAGAAACTCTCATGTAGAGAGAAAGAAACTATTTCATCCTGGCTTTAAGAATTTTTAATGCAATAAATATTATGTAATTGTTATTGACTCACCCTTTTTTTTTAATTCCTTCTGTTAAAATGGTTTCTAAAATCTAAATAGAAATAGTAGCTCTTTTCATAGTGCCTATGTAAATCAGTGCTTTAGGTACCAGGGCATCTGTCAAGCTAGGAAGGAAAGAACAGGAAAGCAAGGAGAAATAAAGGTAATAGCAAATGTCTTTTATGAAGAAAAACCTGAAATACCATTGTAGCCAATATAGGCATATTGACCTTTGAAATAAAGAAAACTGCAAGGTAATTTTCTTTTTGTATCTCACCCCATCTGTGGCAATTTGAACTTCTATATTTATGGAGACAAATCTTCTCACTGTATACTGATCTCCTTTTACCACTATCTGTATCCTGTTACCTCTGCCTATTTGTCCTTAGATTCTGAATGTCTTCTTCCAGGTCTGATCTTTTATTGAACTTTTGGCAAGTGTCTAGGACGTCATAGATAATGACAGATGTTGTAACTGCTTATCTAGTGAGTGGGTAGCTTAAGTACTGGAGTTGATACAATAGCAGCATTATGCTGGTTCAGAACAGTTGGCATTTAAGAGACATGATCTTCTAGTATTATAAAAGCTCAGGTGTAAGGCTCAGGCCCTTGTAAGGCTCAGGTGAACATATGCTCAGTGGATATGATCTACACCTACAAGCTCGAGCTGCAAGTGCAATACACAGTGCACTGTATATAGTACAGAGTACTGCAATATAATCCTTTGGTGCAGCACAAAAAAATATCCTTAAAAGATGAAGAAAACAGGCTAGTGTCCTATTTGTTACGTAAGACAAGTGTAATTGTTGACTATTGCCATCAAAAGTTTCATGACTGATGGAGTGTCAGAGATTAAACTATGAAAGAAGGAAAGAGTACTCTGAATAATGAAATGCTATTTATAAGCATGGTCTCATTTTGTGAGGAAGATATGTGGAAAGACAAGTAGTTTAGCTGTGAATCATAGTCAAAGAGGTTATGACTAGAATTATGGGTAATTATAATTTCTGAGAATTTCACCCCTGAGTTTGGACAAAGCGTCAAGGACTCTTGATTAGCAATCTACCACCTTTATAAGGCTGTAGAAGGCACAGGAAGCAAAGAGGGCAGTCAAATCAACCTTCATTAATCTTGTATGCTTAAGCTTACAGGTCTTGTATAAATGGAAAATTAGGATAAATTACCAAGAGCCAGTGTTCTGCCAGAAAAAAAACAATCTCAACCACTTTTTTTGGCAGAAAATTTTGACAGTGTTTTAATCCATATTAACTGTCTGCTATATTGTAAGTTTATGTCCCTCAAGCAGATGGCACTCCAATTACTCCTTGTTGTAATAGACTTTTTCCCCACTTCAGAGAAAACTGACATGAGCTAAATTTTAAACAACAAAGCAAAATTTTAAAATTGCCTTCAGTTGGTGAGCTAACTGTGGAGGACTTCTTAATCTTTCTATCTGTATTCTTGTGGAAATCCTTTAGATATCCTTTTATGGCATATTGTTTCCTCATTATATCATCGGATGTGTTTTCATTAAGCTTGAGGCAGACACATCAAGCTGCACAAATCAGTGTCCCTCAGATACAATTAGGTTTAGAATAAAAAAAGAAGGAAGATATAGTAACCCAAAATGTCTCTCCTAACTAGGGTATGTGTCTTAGAACATATCCAGTCATCAGACTCGAAAGCTGTTTTAAACTTTTTTCTTTAGCATCGTAAATGTTCACAGGTCTTAAGGAACAGTAGCAGGAAGCATTTTTGAGCCACCAAATTAAAATCTGAATTTGCACCTGCAAATCTTGAGAGGCAATGTTTAGTACATCCTGTTAATAATCTATGTGTTGGTTTCTTATGGACACCAAAACACAGGTTTTCAGAACTCTCATGGTTACATTTTTGCATTGCAAAATTAGTTTCTGAGATGTGATAATGTGTAAATCTCTCACTGCTGAAGTAATAAGGCAGAAAACTGAAATGCAGGATGGAGGTTGAAACAGGTCAACTGAACCAAAATAAATAGGATCTGGTTCCAGTGACATTTTCTGTTAGAGCTTAGAAGTGATGATGAATGAAGAAATACTATAACAATATGGTTTTCACTGATGAAGGTTGCTATGAGATATAAAGGACTGAGCAGTCTGAGCCATACTGGAACAACATTTAAATACAGGTCATTCTCATGCAGAATCTCCTTTTTCTAGGTGGAGCTGATTTATAAGGGGTAGAAGATTCCTTAAGGACAGGGAATATTAACAAAAGTGTTCTTTTGGAATTTTTAAATCAATGCATTAAAAAGGAAAGCTTAAAGACTGCATTTAAAACTACCTGTGATCGAGAAGAAAATTATCCCGCCTAATGCGTCGGTTTATGCAAGTTCACCACCGAGACAGCCTACAGAGGATAGATCTTTGGATTGGTCTAAACCACTGTGATTACCTGTTCACAGAGCAAAACTGTGCCAATACAAACAAGCTTCGCAGTTTGCAAGTCTTGGTAAAAAGAATCTATGAAGCTGGTTATGTAAAGCTTAGCATTAGCCCACAGCTACTGATCACAGTAAATGCCATTAATTCACATCCTCTAATAATAGAGAGGGAGGATGTGTGTGGCACATTGATCTTCCCCGTGTTAACTTCTGCCACTTCTGTGCTAAACCACAACCAAGTTCCATAACCCTTTCTGATTTATGACACAGAAAGCTCTAATTCAGACTTATTCACTAGAAAATGGGCTAATTAGCTTCCTTGTAGCCTTGAAACACAGAGCTATTTTTTTTAGAAAAAAAAATGTACGCTTCTGTATTTAAAATTGTGAACATAACTGGATGCCACACTCTCCTATTAGACCACTGAAGTATCTACAACTAATAATCTAGTTTCAGATAAGTCTGAACTGCTTTGCAAAAGTAACTAATCCCAAATTTAAAAGGTATTTGATCGAATTTGAAATCAAAGCATTACATTTAAAGGCCAGATTCTCAGCAAGCATAAATGAAGGCACGAAAACTCATGCAAGATCATCACTGGGCACTTGACACTAAAAATGCTTGATACTTTTTTTGCCTTTACCACACTGCAATTATTTTAAGCAAGGTCAACGTATCAATGAAGTTATTGCTGCAGCATTATACTTATTAAAAATACCAAGAACAATCACTCATCTTGTTAATCTCCTTTCTTGCTAACAGAGTAAGTAGCTATAGTACAATATGTTTAAGCACAGAAAAAAAGTAATTTAATCAACTCTGTGAATTTTATGCACTAAATGGTAGTGGATCTGCCAGTCTTATCATGTGTGTTTTTAATTGTCCTTTTCCTGTTTATTTTAACGTACATGTTCTTCTAGTCTGTGCACTAGAGAGATACCAAGTTTACCTGGTACTCTCAACACCAATAGTCATACCATGTGCCATCTGACTTTTCCCCAAAAGTCTTGCAGAAATACCCAGATTTTTTTTCTCTCTGGTGTGACCAAATTCTCAAAGTCAATATTATGGCAAGTATAACCACTGTGCAATAACTGGGAATTCTTGCATGCTGCTTTTCCACTAAGTAATTTACAGGACTTTACAGTCTTACATACTCCCAGCAGGTTAACATTTTACCTTTTTTTAATTTTGAAGTCCACTTCAAGGAAGTTTGCCATTTCCTTTAAAATTGACTGTCATTGATCAAATATACCCTGGGAAAGATAGAATAAAAAAATATTTCTTTTTAACTATCCTGTTTTTTTACTGCAACTGTCAAAGTTTATACTTTTGAGATTTCAAACACTGAAATGATCACTCATGATAGACACTCTGAACATCATTAAAAGTAGAGACAGTGTATTTTCTTCAGTTGAGTAGATTTTTCTAAGCAGCAAGCATGATGTGTTGTTTCAGATACAAAGTTTGTTCTCCTCTGCTACCCATACCAGTAAAATTACAGGTCTTTATTCCCATATGATTCCAAAAAGCTCAAATTCACTATATTCTTCAGAAGCTTTTCTCATTTTGTTTGCCATTACAATTTTCAAAATAAAATTCTCTAGCTTGACAGATAAGTCTTCATTGCACTTTGAGGTTTTGGGGTTTCTTTCCAAACTATGTACACACATGGTGGTCAGATTTATCATAGCTGCAGAGATTCAAAACATTTTGAAAAAGTGTTTCCTCCAACCAGGGCATAGTACAGGATATCATTAAAATAAGTTATGGAACTATGTAATGGTGCATTTTGTCTAATGGTAGAGAATAATTAAGCTATAAATACATGTTTAGATTATATTAAGTGGCATATTTTCCAGTTGATGCACAGGAAATTAGCCTTAAAAGTCCTATTAGTGTTAAGTGGAAGCAGTATTACTAAATCAGTTTGCATCACTTTAAAGGTTTATCACTTATGTTAGAAGTAGTCATGAAATTCAGTAAGAGGAAAATTGTAGTTTTTCACCATATAGATGTCAGAGTTGAAAAAAAAATCAGTATCTGATAGTATTCATCACATTAAAGCATAATTTGTGACTTCTGCTACAATAATTCACATGTATTTCTCTGTCAGATACAACATAACTCATCCTCTGAATTTGAGATAGATGGTAGATTGAAGCAACATACTATCAACCACAGACCAAAACACTAGAGCCAGCAGCTTCAGGATCCAAATCTGCTTCTTTTTCTCATTTATTTTGTTAGATAGATCTATGTAGTCAGAGTGGATGATACCAGGGTGGAAAAGCCACTTTCTTCTTGCCTGTTGGCCTGTCAGAAATTATCACAATTTTTGCAAAAAATACCACCTGTGTAGAAGAGAGATTGGCTGCCCAGAGCAGAGCCAAAGTCACAAGTCTCTGCCAGGGAGCTTGCACAAGTCTGAGAGAGCAATTTCCCCTTTTGTCTAAATCATGGTGAAAATCTTCATAGAGAATAGTCTCAGATCATCCAGTTATATGGAGTTTTTGTATGTACAGGCATGAGATACAAGCATGAGATTTCCAAATGAAGGGAAAATGGGAAAATAAGTAAATATATACAATACTAAAACAGTATAGTAAAAGTGCATAGTATGGTAAAAGTGATGCAAGAAAATGCACATATTTTATTATTCTTGCCCTGAACAGTTCCTTTCTCTTAAAGAGGGTCATCAAGAGATACAGGTTCCAATTATGACAAGCCAAAAGTAATTCTATTTTTCTTACCACAACAGTCACGCAAATTAAGCACCTACGCCTATGAAGAAAAGAATTAAAATTAAAAGTTTAGTTTTAAAAACTAACTTTTATGAAATAATATTTAAAATGCTTAAATCAAAAACTTAAAATATACAACACAGATACCGTTAATAAACAGCCACAGCCCCCATTACCTATTGGAAAACAAATAAGGCCACATAAACCTGAAATCAAAAAAAAANGTCTTTAAAAAATATTGTACTTTTTAAGAAAAAGATATTTAAAAATATATTTCAAGAAGTATTTATATTTTATTTTGGTCGTTACAGTTTCTAGCTATAAAAATTCGACTTGAAGTTGTTAGCACTTCACAATGCTATGGAGTCTGCACAAATGCTTAATCTGAATGCCCCCTTGCTAACTTCCTATTGTGCTGAGGAATAATGATACGGCATTTCTTATCACTACTGATAGAATTCTCCTCGAGCCAGGTGTTATGAGCTCTCGGAGGCTCTATCACTGCTTGGGTTTTGTCCTGCAAATCCCAATGGCATAAAATGAGTGGGATTGGCACCTCAGATAGTGTTGGAAACAAAAAGGTTTATTAACTGACAAAATAATAAACTCTCTACAGAGAAAAAGCC
>VXBQ01014969.1:0-28295 GCA_013400175.1 Phainopepla nitens | reverse complement strand
AATCAAATTTATGTAGCACTGTGTTCAGAGTCTATATTTTTCTTTTTAAAATGGCTGGACAGGCAGGTCTATGATAAATTCCTACCTTGTTTTTAGATCACATTGGGACCCTCAATTGTAGGGATGAAAGTCAACAGAAACACAAGTTTTTTATAATTATTTTCTTTAAAAAATATTGTACTTTTNGTATTAACTGCGAAAATAAAAAACTCTCTACTGAGACAAAGCCGTGCCAGAGGCAAAGAGGTCCTTGTCTCTGCTAAAACACTCCCAAAATGCCACGAGGTGCCTTTGTCCAGTGCTTTTATCACTGATTGTCCAAGCAGAGCTCTGGCACTCGTTCAACGAGGTCCAACACTCGTCCAACTTCCTTCAGGAGTGAAGTGAAGTCCAGGGTGTCCTACGAGGTGTCCTGGTTCAGAACACTTCCAAATTGGGATAGAAAGTTCTGGCTTTATCACCTTTTATGGGGAACAAAGAGAACTCCAAGTCCCTTCCCAATCTGGGCACCCTGTCCTAAGGGGTGCACTGCTACAAACTACATCCTTTGCTATTCAAATACCTTGAAATGTTTTTCTGCAATCTAGAAATTCCCGTAGTAAAAAAAAAAGTGGAATTGATTTCCATTCACCAGCACAGACAGTGAAAAAAAAAAAAAAAAAAAAAGGAAAAGAAAATCTCAATGCTCTGAAGATAGTTAGTGCAGATCTCATATTCTTCATCTCTGGAAGAATCCATTCAGCTCTAAAGGCAACCTCAACCATCTCCCACGCCTCCCATGACACAGCTACTCCAAGCTTCATACCAAAACCATAACCAAGGCCTTTCTGATATGCATTTTTAGTGCTGCTTGTCAGCACCTATGATGGACATACCCTTGGAGAGAAAAGCAAACATATGGCAAAAGCAGAGACAGGAATCATCTGCAACTCAGCACAGCACTGCTTGGTTACCAACTGCTGCACTAGACCACTGAAAAACCTACCCTGACACATAGGCTCAGAACAGTGCACTCAGAGATGCCACTTTGCATTTCTTTCAAAATAAATAGTCCTCATGTATATTGAGATATCAATTAAAAAAAAAAAATTAATATATATTGCGGACTATCTTCCGGGAAAACAGGTAGTGCTAATTTTAGCCCTATATAGACAAGAATATATTTTATTGCATGTAAATACAGTAGACTAAACCAGCTGATGAATATTGATGTTAACTTATGAAAATTCATTGTTTACATGGTGCATACATAAAATAGGCACACACTTCTCCACTTGTTATCTCACCATAAAATTCATCCTTTCCAAGTTGTGCAACACAGGGGAATCTCAAGCTTCAGGATCTGGTGCACATGTAGCTCGTAGATATTCCATCTTCTGAACAGAATCTCCTTCTGGAAAAGTATGTCCTGTGATAAACTGCACACAGTAAGATTTCCCGTTTCTTAGGACAGACTCTATAAATGTAGATAGTGTTTTTCTCCTCTTCAAGTAGAATGTTAGCAAATAAAGTATTTTGCCATTTCCATTGTAACCTTCCCTGGATTTTCTACAAACCAAGCTTTTAAAAAGCAGGATTTAGTTCCACACTTCCATTAAGAAGTTGCCTAAGGGACTGAAAAAAATACTTATTCTTGAATAAATATTCTACTTACAAACTTGCCATACAATCTTTTTTGTGAAGAATTATTCAGACAAGCCAGGTATGCAAACTGCCAGGATAAAATATCATGTATTTCTTTTAAAAACAAGTTGAGCTGTACATACACTTCCTTCTTTTTAAGGCTAAGGGGAACCTTCCATTTAACAAATAAATATGAAGCTTATAAAGCTTCAGATTTGAAAAAAAGTGATGGAGGATATATATTTCTGGACCCTACTCTGGGAAATAAAATTATGTACATTATCAAATATGGTGCTGTGTGACTAATATGAATAATATTTTTATTTCCATAACACACATAGTGTGTGACCAATCCTATAAATAAAGCCATATTGCTGGTGATTTCTCATTCAAGAAAGCCTGCCCCATGTGAGATTAACTGAGAAAGATAGACTTTAAAATTGATGGCATGCAATGAAAATGTTGATTTGTATATCATACATAGTGCTATGCCAGTTGTGAATTTTGATGTTGTATGTGATTTTGGCAGTTGAGAAATGTTCTGCCTCAGCAACCTTAAAGACACAAAAGCTTACATTTATCTACATCATGGGAGAGGCAGAGCACAAAACCTTTACATTCTGCTCTGCTTCATGTATGCTTCATCCACCTTCAATGAAATGAGTCTCAGCTGTAGGAGAAAAATCCTCTGATGTGGCAGAAGATGACCTCTTCTCCAAGATCTAATGCTACAAACAGAAAGGATAGGAAAGGTAGGAAAAACTATTTTTATGTTGAAAGCAACCATTCACAAAGGTTTGTGAACTGAAGGAAATCTTTCCACTCACAGCAAAGGATCATTCTGCTGGAGGAGATACTGTCAGAAGTCAGGTGGAAGCAACTTTATTACACAAGCAATCGTGTACTCAGCTTGAAGGATTTAAGCATTCAGATTTTCAGAAATTTTGGAATATCTGCTATTTCTGAGTTCTCAATATGTTTAAAACATCCACTCACTTTAGAAAAATTGGTTTGAGAACTGTTTCCAGCAAAAGAACATTTATAAAAATATAATAATATTTAAAGCAAAATAGATTTGTTTTAGCAATTTCAATATAAATAAATGTTTTGTTCATTTAAGAAATTAACACTTTAAACTTGTATCTACTTTACCTTTAATGAAGGTTTACATCTGACACTTTCTCCATGAGTTTGTTGGGATCTAGGATATTATTTTCTTAAGACTCTCACCCTTCACATTTTCCAAACAGCTTGCATCAAAGTTCTTTAAGATTTAATTTGAATTAAGTTTCTCTGTTTACATGCTCTCAAAATATTCCAAAGAGCTCTTTACTCCATATATATTTATTTTATGCCATATTAAAAGAGGAGCATATCAACCTATCCTATATCGGATCAATTTCCATCTCCACTGTGCATATCCCAACTGTTTCTACATTCAAGATTGGAGTGAGAATTAGCCATACAATTTGCCTCCCTAAGTATTTCTTCCCATGATGAACAAGTCCAGTCATGCATCCCTGAAAAAAGATATGATGTATTCAACACAATCTTTCATATGCAGGATTCCTATGTTAGTTAAGTTGTAGCAAGGAACAGAACATAAAAACACAAGCTAACTGAGGGGACTTCTTAATTCAGTCTTTTCTTGTCATAGGCAACTGTATTTTGTGTCTTGCCATAACAGTTTCCTCTTAATTCTAAATGCTATAAAATAATATAGTATATACATGTCCACAAATGCCTTGCTGTTGGGAAACTGTGGGCAGTCAAATGAAAAAAAAAACAAACAACAAAACAAACCCCAACAACAAACACAGGAAGACATTTGGTTTCTCAATGAGGTATCACATACTTATTTCCTAGACTAGAAATACTTTAAGGTTCATTAGAATGTTTTGATACTATTTGAGAATTATTATTATTTAAATGGTTTGTCACACTGAGGAATTTTGCAAAATACTTGTAAGATAATGGGGATCATAGAAACACTGCAAGTTTAAGTGTAATAGACATTTAATTAGAGGCAAAAAACAATGCATTGTGAAGCATTCATTAGTTAGATGTTTTGAGTTAAAAAGATTTAAAAAATATTTAAGCAGCCTCAATCACAAGATGTCATCTTTCACATGTGTTAGCTAACTTGTTTTTCCATATCAAGAAGGTTGTGAGTGTTTAGGAAGAAACCTTTGGTTCTTTCATCTCTGTCACATTATTGTGCTGCTTACCAAAACAAAAGAAAAATTAAAACCCCATCACCTGAAACGTCATGACTAAGAAACTTCCCTTGATACAGTTACAGCCATTTTTACTAAAATGCAATGACATTCTCTGACAGAGAATGACTTCCCTTGTGCATGGACTTCCCATAGTATTGTCCATAATTGCCTTCAGCACTAGGTATTTGCCAATGATTAATTCTTGTCAGAAAAAGTCAAATAGTAAAAACCAAACCAAGCTATTTTCTAGACTGCCTAACCAATTTCTTTTCCAGAATTTTCAGCCAAAATCACTTTTAATTGAAAATCTTCAGGTATTTTAATCAGCTTTGTAAATGAAAAGGAAGCGTCAAAACCTTTTCCGACTTCCTCTTTTTCTCATTTTTCACACCTTCAGTAACAAGAGACTATTTAAGGTGATATCAAAGACATATTAATTTAGAGCAGCAGCTCAAACCTTATCAATACAATTGCCAGGGTGTAGGTTTGTGATTGCCAAATTATGACTCACAGACAGCACCTTGCCCACAAGATCCTCTCAGGTTGCTCATTTCTCACACTTTCCACAATTATGTCTTCTTCCCCAAGGATGACTGGAAAAGCAACATGTTGCTAACAGGTTATATACATATATAATAGGTTTCTTGCAGCATCCTATTAGAGTGGAAAAACTGAAGATCACTGTTTGAAGCATGAATTTTCATTCAAGTTACTAAAGCAGCAAAACCCAGATGACATTAATTTAGTATTTTTTCATCACCCAGTAAAGCAGCAAATTAAGGGCTGTTAGTAAAATATTTGTTTTAATGTGTCTTGGAGAACATATTGAAGTCCTGGCTTTGTTACTACTGCAGTTAAAAACTTTCCTGCTACCAAAAATAGAAACCAAATAATCAAATCTCAGTTGGTTCCTGTACATGTCTATTTCCAGCAATTCGTATTGCATTAGTAATACATTAAAATTCTCTACAAGCACAATCAATTCTGAAGTTAGTTCAATACTAAGCTTTTCCTCATTATAATGCCATTAAGGATGGAAGTGTCCCTCGATGTGATTAATGGACTCAAGTAAAAATTTGTGCTAAGCCCTAGTCCATTGTTGGTACTTGCTTTTTTGGTGGCATTTACCTTGTATCTTTTAGGGATCTTTTCCTAAACATTGCAACCTCTGCAGCTGGGAGAACTGGGTACTAAATTGCCAGGCACTTTGTTGAAAGCATTTAATTATTATTAAGGAAAGTTATCCTGCCAATAGGACTGCAAATCTACCATCTTCTGTGGTGCCTGTAGGAGGAAACTGATGAATTAGGGGGAAGAAAGTTGTTTCTTTGCCTTGATTAACTGAGATCAAAGTGACTGTGCTGCTGCCAAAACCTCGGCAATGGCCGTGGTGATGTATCTCAAAGAGCTTTACTCGGAAGGTCATAGTAACATTGATTCTCTTTTAATACTCTACTTTTATTGTAAAGCATCTTTGCATTGCTTCTTTCCTCATTATGCAGTGGGTCTTCTGTGTTGATTTGTAGCCTCCCTTTATTTCAAGACTGATTTTTGTAGACTTTCTTTTCTTCTGGTTACTATTTTCTTCTGCACTCTCAAGAGGTCTGTTATGACAGGAAAATAAACTCCAAAATGTGCATTTCACATTGACAGCAAGGTACAAGTGGGGTTTTCAAAAATACTTCTCTGGTGAAGTCTCACTGGCTCTAGTAGGAGCAGGATTGATACTTTGCCCTTTAGAAAATTCTGCATCATTTGTGACTGCCGTTGCAAACTTGACTCCTTACTGTCATGACCATAGGGATATGTCTGCAATGTCTGGAATTCCACCAGGCCTATGGGTGCTGAAAGGGGCCAGCATCAGAAGTAATCCTCTAATTATCAGGACACCTTCCCTTCAGCCAGCAGAGTTTATGCACTCACAGCCTGATGCTTTCTGCTCAGATGCAGCTGCTTTCATTTATTTTGCTTACGCTTATGAAGAATTCAGAGTCTTTAAAATTTCAGTAGGATTTTGAAATGCTTTTGTGAAAGGAAAAGCAAAGAAAGTATTGTGGCAATACACTTACAAGTAAATACTCACATGCTAGTTCTGGTTTTTAGGATGGGCTTTCTTTTGTCACTGCACTGAAGATACATGATTCATTCTGATTCTCCTTCAAATTAGCCTTAAAAGTATTCTCAGTATTAGCACTAAGAAATGCTCAGTGTCAGTTAAAGGCTAAAAACTGAATGATAACAATGGTAATCATTGCAGTTTAATCAATACTGAGGTTATTAGTATTTTGCCTCTTTGTCAAACCTGCAAAAAAAGGGGAAATAATACAGACTGTAGGAATATTTTTACTTTTATTTGTGGTATATAAAGCTTTCTAGAGATGTGGCCTCATTTTAGAAGGCACACCTGACATTTCCTAAGGGCAAAATTAAATGGGTCAGAGAAAAACCATCTTGAAACATTTGGATGCCATGAGGATTTAAAATTATTGCTAAAGTGTCTTATGACAGGAACAAGAACCTGGAAGTTGGTCATTTTGGCAATATTCAGGACCTCAACTTGTCAGGTTACTGCTTGAACATCAAAAGAATAAAAAATATAAAAATAACAAATCTTTCATCTTTCCCCTCATGTACCACAGTGACTTTCTTCTCTCTTACACTCCAGGAAATCAAGTTATGGAAACTGCTGGTTTTCCTGTGTCTGAAGTGCATTTCAGGCAGTTTTACTGTTCAATCCCCTCTAAGATCTCTTACAATACTATGTCATCACCTAAGTTTTTTGTTACAGCTTTGAATTTGCCAGTCTGGTGATTTTCTAATTCTATTAGAAATTCTATTGAATAATTATTTAAGACAAGATGATTTTTTTCCAGTTTTTCAAAGTTACCTTTTCTTTTAAACCATCCTGAAAATTATTCTTCAAAAGTCTTTCATATGCCTTTCCTCTGAAGCATCCTGCTTGCTGCAGTGTGTATTTCAGGAGCTCTGTAGCTCCAAGCCTCTTCTAGACTGGGTATACATGCCAATAGGGAAGAAAATGCCACCTATGCTAGCACTTCAAAAGCGTTCAAACAAAATCTTTACTCAATTGGCTGGTAAGAAGAGTGCACATTTAACAGTTTGAATCATTCAGTAAGTAAATGTTTGAATGAAGATTAATGAATCTGTATAGAGTTGAAACAATAAGTTCAAATGTTAGCACTTTCCTTCACTTCTAGTTAAAATGAGGGTTTAATAGAACTACACAAAGTCTCAAATTAATTTCTTTTCCAAATTATTGTTTTAAATGTTTACATCTTCCTCTCTTCCTGCTCTCCTCCTTAGAACAAGCAGCCTGAATGATAGTATCAGATAATGCATGATCCTTGCTGATCCAGTGGCATTTCCTTGAGCAGGAAATGTACCCACATTCAGAAATTTTAACTTTTGGAAATGAATGATTTTCATATTGAGTTACTCGCCAGTCAGCTACCACAATGTAACCTGAAAAACAGGAAGGGAAGAAGCCCCACTGCTTCTTACTGACCACTGGGAGGGAAAGAATGAGAAAATGTGATGGAAAGGTGTGAGGAACTACAGAAAATGAGTGGAGATTTTCTTAAGGAACCAAGCATTGGATTAAAGCTGGATTAAAGATGATTTTCCACCTTATCCTTCAAGCAAAGAGAAAGTCCTAAACATATGGAATATTTCAGATTGAAGGAACTCTTCTATCTGCTGATTAGTACCTGTAGCACTCATACCAGTAGTGTTGGTACCAATAATGCCAATAATTTTGTGCTTGGACACAATGAGAAATCTTCCGGCACACAGCTTGTATGCATGTTGTGGTCCATCAAAAGCCTGGTGGAGCATCCCCTGCTTAAGTACAGCAGAGGAAAAAAACTATGAAAACGTCCCCTCTATCTTTAAAAATGTGCTTTAGGAAACAGTAGGAAGTTTTCTGAATCTGAATTTTTTTGGATTATCTATGAAAAACATTTTTACTTAGAAAAAAATCCTCTGAGGAAAAATAAGTTAGAACTTTTACTTCCCATTTCAAGCTGTGCTTGGATTTTCCATTTATTTTGCTTTTGAGTAATTGGGATAAAAATATTTCTTTATCTTGTTTTTTTTCTCTTTTTTTTTTTTTTGCATATTAAGAATTTAATTATTTTTTGAGGTAAGGCTAAACACAAACTGAAAAACAGACCAGAATTTTCTACCTGTCAGCCAGCTCTTAGTGCTACTACTTAGAAAGGATAGTGTGTGTCAGAGGAAAAGTGGATGGTCAAAATACTTTTTATTTATTGATTATTTAAAAAACTGATTCAGCCAACTTATTTGTAACTAAGCATACTATAAAAACAGTGGCTGTGAACATGCACAATGGAATATATTATCATCATTAAAAAGAATTCTTGATGTTTTCCTGCTTATATTATGATCGGTGAAAGTTTCTCTGCTTTCTAACAGTGAAGTCCTGTCATAAGGCAATCTCTTCCTCATGAAGCAGAGGAAATAAAAGATAAGTAAAAAAAAAATCTAGTAATAAAACAGGAAAAAGAAGCTTATATTAATACTTTTATACATCAAATTGTTAGTGGGTTTCACAGCTACAATAATGGGACTGAGAAAAAGATCAGCAAATTAATTTTAATTAATGAGAATTTACCTCAAGGCATTCACAAAAATGGGAGATTGATTGCTTTCTTGCATCACCTATAGTACCTCACAGTCAAAGCACATATCATGTAGAAATCTAGTTCAGGGCCAGAGGAAAGAAACACAGTATGGGCTTGTCACAACATCTAGAGAAATGCAAGGAGAACAGAGAAACAGAGGTAATTACCAGTGTAATAGGTATTAAGTATTATTACTAGTAGGGAGAGAGTTGGAGGCTATCAGCTTTTAACTGGCTTAATCCTAAATTCAATGAAGTCAATGAAAATCTTTCCAGCTATTTCAGTGGGATTTGGACTAGTTTTCAGTATCTTACAACAAAGATGCAGTTGCCAAAATAATGATTTCTTCATTCCTCCTAGTAAGAGTTTTCTGAATAACCTTTAGTGGCAGTTAGTGCTTCTTAAGTTTCAGAGTTATTACTGAGGAAACAAATACTTTCTGAATGTACTTCCTCGGAATATGATTACTGAACCAATGACAAGAATAGAAGGATTTGTAAAAAATAACCAAGGAAGCATCACAGACACGATTCAATTCTAATTATTGCAAGAATTGTCATTGCAATATTTATTATGTATTCTATTTATAAAATGTGTGCAAGGATGCATTCTATTAAAAGACATTCTACACAAGAAGATCACTAGAGAAAACCTGTTTTATTAGTATTGGGTTGTTGCTCATGGAAAAAAGACCTTTTTATTATACACTTTGAGAAGGTATTGCACAGAGAAGCTGTAAAGAGACATAGCAAGCACCTTTCTAGCCTCCAAACAAACAATCTCCACATTTCACACTATTTGTATCTGATCATCAGTTCTCCTTTGAGAGAGACTTTCTCCATCACTATTCTGAAAGCATGTGTTACTTAAATGTTGCAAAAGGGAAACATATGGAGAAGCAAGATGAGGTAGTACTTAGAAAAGCTTCAGCACTAAAGCAGAGGAAATAACAGTCTTTGCAGTAGCCCTGTTCTTGTTTTCATGAGGCATTTGTTCAAATATATATATATATGCATGTAATATATCATGTCGTCTCTACCATTTGTCATTTTGCACATGTAAAATCATGTTCAGTTCTTGAAAAAGCCATTGCATGTAAATCTGCTTCTGCGGGGGGAAAAAAAAAAACCACACACCAATATCTATTTCAAAATAATGTCTGACTGGAGAAAGGTAAATCCTCAATAATAAATGAAACCAATTAATTTCTTTGAGCATCTCCAAGGAATGTCCCAAATTCAAGGTCTTCTTGCTACTCCTTGCTGATTTTTGTCCTCATATTAGAACAAAAGGAATCTATTACCTTCCATTAGCTACAACCTTCCTTTAAATCTCTCCTCTGAGCACAGGGCTTTCCTGACATTCATTTGTAAAGTTCTTTGTCGTGCAAGGGAAAGCACAGAAACCTGAGTAGAGGCCGATGTAATTCTGGCTGATGAATCTATTATTCCAGAGCTCTGGAGCACCTATGTGGTGACACAGCCATGCTGGAGAGAATAATTTAAAATTGAAAATTTTTTACATACAAAAATGAATGAGGTCTGCACCTGAAACTTAATAAACAATTATCCTTGGGCTGGACTGCCCTATGGTAGAAGTATAAATATTTAAATGCATAAAAGTGCTCTGGACATAAAGCAGAGAAAAAGAATGCATACAGATTCACATGATGACATGTTTGGCATAAAATCTAACTAAAGGTCACTTTTTTTATATAGATTCAACTTTTCTTATATCTGTTGAGACACTCAAAGGAAAGCCTGAAGAGAAGTTCTCAATGGAGCACCTACATATTTGGGGAGCAAAAAAAGGATGGTCCAAACAACATGACATTTTATAGATTGTTTTCAAAGAATACCTCTGGGAATTACTAGTTCTTAAACCAGAATGGCAAAAATCTTTCCCCTAACTTTGAACAGAAGACACTCACTGAAGTGGAATCTTTAGGTTTTTCTTCATTTTTACATTTGTATACGATTCAGTGGAAATTTTTTCATTATCCCTTGGTTATGCCTCTGGTTCTGGCAATATCTCAGTGTCTCACACTATATTAATTAAAGATTCAATTTCACAACCTTGTTCCTTCTCTCACTCTATTCTCTGTCCTATATATGTGTAAGGATTAATAACAACAAGGGCACCATCAACTGCTGTGCCATGCTCCAAGCATAGGAGAACAGGCTGAGTGTGATGCTGTATTTTCTGACCTGAAAACATTTTCTTACTCAACAGGTGGATATTTAATGAGTTTTATGGGATGAATTGAATCCCAGGAATTGTATATATGTGTGTGCATGTGCATATGTGTGTATATATATATATATATGTACACACACACATACACAGTGCCTATTTATGTCTAAGACAAGCTTTCTACTATGAGATGGGAATGTAGCACCTCAACAGGAGAGGGGAGCAAACGCAGAGGGGCTGCCTCCCCGCTTTGTCAAAGTGGAAAGGCAAGAGACAAAAGGCAGAGTACACAAGTATTGACAGAGCCAGGAACAAGAAAGGTGTGCATAAATGAATAGTTACACAGAAGTGTGTGTCAGTGCCTGACTGCAGACATACAGATCTAGGAATTACTTAACTCAGTTGTCTGGCAAACAGTTACTGTGCAGAAAAAAACCATGTTCAGAATATGAACAGAGAAGAGATAATTCTGGCAATATCTTATACAAAGAAAAGGTTATATTCAAGGCCTAATTTTGCTAGCTGTCTGTCGTGGTTGCCCACGACCATGAGCTACATACACCACAGCATATGTCGCAGTCGAGACGGACACAATACTTTTTGGAGAACTAAACTTTACCCAAGAAGTATCACACAGCCTTGTGATTGTTCTTCTTTCTGCATGACCAGCTAACTCTTTTCTGTTCTTTACTCAGCCACCTATCCTTGTCTGTTCCTCCCTCAACACCTTACAGCTAACTTTCCTCTCCCAGCCACCTCTCCCAGCCTAGCAGACTCTGGCACATCTTCACAGCTCAGCAGGCAGATCCCAACTAACTCAGGAGCAGCCAACCCTCTCTTTTGTAGGGCTTGTCCACTGGTTACACCTGTGGCCCTTCAAGGGCCAGACCGGTTCTAGTCCTGTTCTAATTAGCACAGCCATCCACAGTTCTCTAAATTAGTAACTACTTTTCCTATATAAGAAAACTCTTCTTTTAGGAAAGTCATCAGGAATTATGTAACATTTTTGAAGGAACATGATATTATTCTTTACTGTCACTGACTTGTCACTATTTGGCCAGATCACCGAATAGTCTGCCTACTGTTAATGGATATCTTTAATTTCCTTCTAAAGTACCTGAAATGGGTATTAGCCTGCTGAGAGTCCTAGAACAGCTTTGCAGAAAAGTAATCTTTCTTCAATAACGGCATGTTATCCAGCATTAGTCACATCAACAGGTGTATCAGATACTGTCATTCAGGATGTTCAGTTTCTGAGATTTGAACCTACTTGATCTGAAATTTTTGGCAATGTTCGGGCAGAAAATAGCTTCCTTTGAGAAAGATTATATTTTGCTACCTGCAGCAGCTTGAAAAGCTTTTAACTCAGCAAACATTTCTGGGGACAGGACCAATCTTTTTTTTTCCCTGTGTTTTGAACCCTGTGAGAGATACTTAAACGTATCAAATAAGATGCTGTCCCCAAGAGCATTTATGTTGGCTTTATCACATTGAGTAATCAGGTCTTGTTGATTTTTGGAAGCTGTCTGTTGTCTCAGGAAAAAAATCTCCAGGTTTATCTTACAATGACAGATGGTTTGGTTAATAAATGTGGCAACAGCTCCGATGGTGTCACCGTCCTGGCAGCTGGTACTCCAGGGCACACTGCGCAGCAGCGTTGACTGAGTCCATGCGCTGTTATACATTCATGTATCTGTAATCACCTCTCCTTCACTCTTTCTGAGCTGTTAAAAGAACAGCTTGCTACAGACCATTTCAAATGTCCACAGTTTGTGAAGACTCCCTTGTCAGAGGAAGGTTTCCTCCTCTTCAGTAACACAGAAGGAGCAGTGACTTACCGAAAAGGCTTCTTTTAAAAACTTGGGGGAGAAGCAGAAGGCACAAGGACCTAGCTCCTTCTTTCTCTACCCTAGTACACTCTTATAAAGACTCTTATAAAGTCTTATAACGACTCTTCAGGGTATCTTTTCCCAATCCTTGCAAATGCCGCTTCCTCTTCAGACATGTCCACAAAATTAAGAAAGCACAGGAAGAACATAAAGAGAAGAAAATGGCAAGAAGTGATTCCCAAGCAGCATAGGTTTAGCAGAAAATGCTATGGTAAAAGGCTAAAGAGGACTGAATGTGTCAAAAGATGAATTTTGGGACAAATAGATGGGTAATTACAATGAATTATTACCATACATGGAGATGAAAGACACCACATAACAGATTAGAGATATCCTTAATAATTTTCAAAAGATTCCTTTTAAATAGACTTAATAGAAAGGAAAAGGTATCAGCAATGGAGAAAAATAGGCCTTCCAGTCTAGTTTCTTAAAACTCAAAATTGATTTTTTTTTTTTTTTAAGAAAACCTTTGCTTCTTTTCTGTTTTTTTAAAGAGGCAATAAAAGGCTCTGTATCTTGAGTGCAGTATGTAGCAGAAATTTCACCTTTTGAGACTCATGTGTTTAAAACCTTTATTTTTTACATATAAAAAGGAGACACACTGTGCACACAGTTACATAGCATGAACCAGGAGACCACATCTATGGACCAATTTAAGCAATAATTCTAAAGGGAAACTTATAAATACTTTTCCAAATATTCTAGGGACATGGTCTGTGTTTCTGTCACATTGAAAGAAGAGAAGTAAGCAAAAAAGGAATTTCATAGAATAGGAGCTAAGCTGTATAGCAGTAAAGTACCAGAGACCAACAGGCTTTAAATATTTAAATAGTAGTCTCTCTAAACTAGACCAGTTCTAAAATTGAATGGTTACATTCTCCTTTTCCCTTCCACTTCCCTTTTTTTTTCCTTTTTTTTTTTTTGATTACATCTTTAATTTTTCTTTTTAAGCCATAACCTCAGTGACCAATAGGAAAAAAGACTGCAAAAGCCCTTTTAAGAATAAAAACATAGTCACTACTGCATTTCTGTTCATCTTTCCAAAGACCACCCCATGGGTCTGGACCCCTCAGTTGATAACAAGATAGAACAAGATAACAAGACACTCGGATAATGCAAAAAAAAAAAAAAACCAAACCAAATAAGTAACACTGTCTAAAAGCAGCTGTCTCTCTTCTACCCACTACCACCTCCAACTTTCAACTCCATTTTGTAATCCTGTGCATTGATAAAGTGTTTTGTAATCCTGTGCATTGATAAAGCAATTGAAGCAAGAGACTTTTATTCCTTTACCTTTGCTTATGGAATATGAATAAAACTACTCTGAGCAGCACAATGTGTTTCTCCAGGTGTCTTCTGCCTCCACTTCTAACGCCAATTTTCTGCAAAGTGCCCCTTTGGGGAGATGGACAGGGTTATTTACAAGGTGTTTACTATCACTTCTAAACCAGGTGTTTCACTACATCTAGAAAAAATGGCCTATTAGGTAATGACACATTTCTTAAACCTTTGACAAACTTCAGCTAAGTTACCTATCAGCACTAATGAACTAATCAGAAGAATTATTGCACTCATTAACATTTCACGTTCTTTTTTTCATTCCTTGACTCCATATTGAGAAATTATTGCTGTGGAGGATAAAAAGATAATCTCATATGGAAGAGGCTGCTGTTTTATGAACAGTCACTGTCCTCACCCTCTGTGTCTGAAGGAGAAATGGACACCCAATAACCACTCCTGCAGCTGAAAGAGGCTAAAGTTCAAAATTTGCATATTGCAACACTACAAGGAGAAATAGTTATGTCTGTTTAATTGCCTCTCAACTTTGCACAAAAATGTAAAAATTTACAAATAGTATGAAGAAAAGTTTGATACACTGAGATTCATTTGAACCGTTCACTAAATGTGGATTTGGAATTCAAATGTACCATTGTCTGTGGGAAAACACAGGGAAATATCTCAGAAACTGAGTCCATACTTCAGATGTTCATGTGACTTACCCTTTCGTATCTTTTTTTTCCAATAGTAGCACAGGTTTTTCTCATTTTGACCTAAGCGCAATCTAACTCAATGACATATCTAATTAAATGCCCAACACTTCATATTTCTCCTCTAGCAAATTCACAGGGACTAAACGTGTAACACATTGGTGCCTGGTCCACCTCAAACAGGTGCTTTCACCTCTGTTTTCCTTTTCCAAGAACTGCTGCAAGGTCATCTGCTTTCTTTTTCCCTGCAAACATGCTTGTCTTCTCCTTTGCTCTTTAGGATACAAAAATCTCTGAGCTGAAACCTGAAATAGCATTCTATATTAGAGAAAAGCATTTACAACAGATGAAATGGAGAGAGATAAGGGCTTCGTCTGAAAGGATATTGATAACCTCATCTATTGCTCACCTCACAGACACTGCATATCTTGGAGAAAGAAATGCCAGTAATAATGCAATTTCTTTCACACAAACATACAAAAGACACAGGAAATATTTTAACATATTTAAAATTAATTTCTTCAGGTATGAGATCACAAGGAAAAATATGCTGGGAGATGGCCTATATTACTTGTTAGTAAACTGCAGCTCAAAATTTAGTTGCTATTTTAATTCCTAAAGCCAGCTGGCCAAACATTAAATGCCTTACGGGATGCTGATTGTCATCTTTGTTTACAATTGTTACATGACATCATAGAATCATAGAATGGCCTAGGCTGGAAGGGACCTTAAAGACCATCTGGTCCCAAACTGTGGGCAGGGACACCTTCCACCAGACCAGGCTGCAGTCCCAACATGGCCTTGACAACTTCCAGGGACTGGTAACCTGTGTCAGTGCGTCAGCACCCTCACAGCAAAGCATTTCTTCCTCACATCCAGTCTGAACCTACTGTCTTGCAGTTTTAAGCCATTCCCCCTTGTCCTATCCCTACATGCTCCAGTACATAAAAACATGCCAAATGATGCTCTGAGGTCTGTCACAATATTTTGCTTCCAATTACGGCCACTGCTGTAGGAATTCATGTAGTGGTGAACCACAGAGGGGCTGGCCCAGGACATTGCCTTTGTAGTTTGTCTGGATGAAAAGGTCTGCTGCTCCTCACCCCTCCTACTCCCCACAGCACTGAGTTGCAAGTACCAACTTGAAGCACAGAGTTGTAAACCCCGAATTTACAATGGCACCTTCCAAAGCATTCAGATCATAATTTTTTGAAGAGAATTCTTGAAAAATGACTACAAGTATCCCTAGCCCAGGTTCTTTAAATGTTACTATTTAATCTAGGAATATTCCCCTCCCTCCACAAAGATTGGCTAGCTTTAACAAACCATTTATGTTAGAGAGGTTTTTTGTTATCTTAAAAACAAAATAAATAAGGAATAGATTTGTGCCATTCATTTGTCATTTCATGAACTAAGGGTCACAATGGGCTTCTGGACTATTTCTTACCTCAAAAATAAGTATTTCATCCTCACAGTCTCATGGTTAATTTTTTTTCCCACTCAGAAAAGTGAGGAAAATTCTGCTTCGGAGAAAAGCTACAGTTTAAAAGCAAGCACTGGCACGTGAAGTGTGTGGCCTTCTACTTACCTGTTTGTTAGTCCTGGCAAAGAAATGAAATTACTATCTGAAAAGGATCACAGCAGTGTATTGCGCCTCGCAATACTCAGCAGTGCCACGAAAATAGTGAGAGAGTTGGTTTTTTTCTTCATAAAACATCTGACTTACTCTGACAAAGATCATGACAGATAGTGGCTGGAATGAGACTGGAAAAAACAAACAGCTGCTATACATGCTACTTTTTTGTTTTTTAACATTCAGGTCTAAATAATGCCTTCCTTTTGCTGCATACAGGTGACAAAGAGGAGCTCAGAGAGGTTTTTTTGACTATATATCTGAAATAAATAATGTAGTAAATAATGTCATACCATTATGCAAAGTCATGCAAGGCAACAACATCACATTTCAAAAACCTCTTAGAGAGTTCACTTTCATCTATACTACATGAAAACAAAATCAATTCTCCTTAAAAATAACATAAGTGATCCAGTAATTGAAGCAATCTTTTCAATACAGCTTGTGCAGTGACAGGAGAAAATGCAAAATATTTTTTATTCTCTAGAAAACGGCTCAAAGGCAAAGTGAGCATAGCCCTTTGAGACCTGCAATAACCTACAATGAGGGCAATAGCCATCAAACAGAAAATATAACAGATGGCAGCATGGTTGCTTTACTCTCAGATACAGGTTACTGAACAGCTGCTTTTAGGGTTTAATATTAGGTATTTTTTCCCTTTCTTCTAGACCATGGCATAGCTTTGTGCACATGCCATTTATCAAACAAATGCAAAACACTACAGGGAAATGAATAAAGTTTCAAATGGCAAAATGTCAGCAGAAATACAAATTTACAAAAGATAACATGATTATCAATGTTGCTGGTACATACTGAAACACAACCTTACCCTTTACAGTACGCTGTAACTCTCACACACTATTTTGAGCTATCTTTCACAGTTCCAAAGTGTACACATAAAATCTGTTATAAACCTTTCATTTCTTTGCCAGAAAGGTCAACCACCCAATAGGCTAAAAGTCAGCTCTCTTGCTTACCAGGTTTAAACACTCAAAAGCAGCAAGACTAGAAGAGAGAAAAAAATTGTCATACACAGCAAGATTTCTACAAATATCTGAAAAGATAAAGCACACAGAGATAGAGATCACACACTGGTAAAACAGATAACAGCAAGAAAGGTTATTTCTAACTCCTCAGGCACTACAGAGTTCACAACTTGACCAAGTCAAAAATGTATCTCCAAAATATGTTACTGTGCTTACGCAGATCATCCTCCTAACATGGACTCAGTCATGATAAATTGCAGTGATACATTTTGAGACTCCTAAGGACACACTAGGTTTTCAAGATCCTGAGTCTTTTCTCTATGTGCCGAGACAAAATAACTTTTGTCTTCAATAAGGCACAAATTTCATCTTACAAATACACACGAAAATACACTTGAAATACACTTGAGTTGTGGGGGGTTTTTCTTGTTTTGTTTTTTGGGGGAGGTTGTTTGTTTGTTTGTTTTGAGGGAGGGTTGTTTTGCTTTGTTTTGTTTAAATAAAATTCTTTTAGGACAAATTACTATGGTGCCATGAAATCAAAAGAAATAAAACAATCTTCTAGAGATTAGGCCACTCTCTTTCACAATGGGATATTTCAAAAATAAAAACGATGCCTTCTTCTGGGTATTTTAGGAAATATTCCTTAGAAGAGTATTTGTTTTACTAAAACTGCATTCCTTAAACAAGGAAGAACAGTGTTCAACAGATAAACTGGGCTTCCTTGTTTAAAAAAAAAGCCACACTGTTTGCAGTAAAGAAACATTCAGATAGAAAGTATAGTGGGCATCACTGTCACTTCCACCATTCTGGGAAAGGAAAGGAAACAGTATTTTTAATAGTCTGGAGGAAAGTTGGAGGAAATACACATGGATAATGAAATACCTGAAAACAGATACCTTCTGACAGAGTATTTGCTGCAGCTTATAATGTTTTGCCAGAAATGTGGTGTCAGTAACACCACAGGGAACCTTTCCCAAGTTTCACAGAAATATATTTCCTAGGGAAATATACAATATATATTTTTTTCACACAGTATATTTTCCAAAGAAAAATAGGGTAACCTTAAGCTGAGGATCAATAGACATGGTTTGCTTTCATTTTATTTTGAACTTGTTATGACCTTATATATCCTCTTTTCTCTGCCTCAATTCTCTTCAGCATTCAGGCTACTTTCCAAAACTTTAAAAAATGGTTGTGCAGTGTGGCATTGAAGGTCAGTGGAAATCCAATAGAAAGGTAAATTTCAAAGGCTACCCCAAAAAGCTTTAAGCACCCTCAAGGAAATAAAGTAATCTAGGGTTAGGGAAATTCTATAGCCCTCTAAACTGCTTTGCATCATGCCTGAGTCACGGATACATGAGCCATTAATCAGAAAACAATTTATTTTCCTGGATGCCAATTACGGACACATCACCATCTTAGCCATCTCATTTGAATTATTAAAACAAAATATTAAGAAAATTAATCATAAAAGAAAAGTCATCCAACCTACCCTACAGAAAGTAGCTACAGAGTATGCTTCCTTCTTCCTTTTCTTTTTCAACATCTTGAAGTATTCTCTTTCCATAGTTAACACATTGACATTAGCAGACAACTCGGTAATAAAAGGATTTCACATAAAGAAAACCTGACAGATTCATTCACAGGAAAATTTATTTCATGATAGAGACATAGATACTAAATGCAGATGCTGAAAATAACTGATAGTTGTTTAAATTTTAGTCTGAAGATGCAAAAGACTCAATAAGATTAGCCAAAAGAAACAAGGTTTTGTCAGCTCTAAGAGTAGCAGCAATACTGTGCTTCATTTCCAGGCATGTAGATAGAAGACAAATACTGAGTAAGTGGAAGAGAATTGTAAGCTATATGATTACTAAGTATGGGTGAGAAGGACAAAACTGGAAAGAATCTGGCACCCAGGTTAGCAGGTTTGCACTTGGCAATGCTCTCAAGGGTGTATAATATGATATTGTAAATATCTGAAAGATATAAATCTCAAGGGATTTCAGCAGACTTAGTGATATGAACAAACTCTTGTAAAAGGAGTTGAATTTATCATACAGCTGGATTTACTCTGAATGAGGAAATTCCTAACTAGATTGTTCAGATTTCAGACACTGAAAGCACAGCTTTTTCTTGCCTCCTTTTCAGTACAAAATACTCCTAGAGATCTGAACCCTCCCAAGTCCCCTTTATTTTTATGCCTATATACAAAAGGTTAAAAATATGAAACTAAAATAGGAAACTCCTTGATCTGACATTCAGACACCATCCTGCATTGAGCCAGGAATATAAATAAAATTCAGGGTCTATTTGCAAACAAGAAGTTCCATGGCTGGTGATATAACCCATCACCAATTACATGCCTCATCTAGTTGAAGAAAGGTAGGCTGACTTTGCTGGGGAAGTGTAGCAACTTGAGCCTGCAGGGACCATTGATTCTGCATGTAAAATATGACAGCAGGCATATTATAAACTGCAATGCAAATTTAAAATGTTAACAAATTATTCTTTTCCTTCTCTCTCCATCACTTCTTACTCAAAGCATGTACTACACTGCAGATTGCAAATAATTTTAGGGGGGGGGGGGGGAGAACATCTGGGTAAAATGATTGCCCTTTTTCTATTTAAGTTGACATTCCCTCATTTGTGTGTTACCAGATTGTTTCAGTGCTCTGCTTCTAAGGAAAACAGTCTAGCTGTTTTCTGAATCCATTTCAGCTTTCCAGAGCTAACTGCCTTTCCCCTACATGTTCATTATTATGTGCTCTGTAGGTTTTAGTTTACTTCATTTCTCCGGATTTAGGTTGTGTTGACTTAGTTTCTCTACTCATATTAACACAGAAAAGGTAACATTGTTAGTAGTCAGCCCTTTCCAGAACCAATGTATTTGGTATATTATTTTAAAAGCCATAAGGTGAATAAAAATACTTTAGAGAAGCCACATATTGGACAGATCTTTTAAAAGCAGTAATAAAGCAAGATTCTAAGCATACAAATTTTGTTTTCCTCCCTTCTTTGTCTTCTTGCTTTTATATTAATGCTTTGTAGCTAAGAGCAGGTAAGCAAAGACACCTCATTGCTCTGTAGGAACCCTGTCTTCTATTATTCAGATACAGTAAAAAATGCCTACTGATATGAAACAATAATCCATACAAACAGAGCATAAACCAGATTAATTTATGCATCCAGAATTAATTTAAGACTACCTTTCTGTTGCTTATAGGTAAAAACCTTACAAAAGGAAGGCCTTGTAAAACCATAGCCTAGGTCTGTTACTTCGGCTTAGTAGAAAAGGAGTATGGGAAAGTGACTCAGCTGAATTAGATGTAGAAAAACAAATTATATTACATTGCATATTCACAGCGTGCTGTATGGTGGTTGGTTGAATTATGCTTGTTATGATTTAAAAGTATGTAGCTGATAAAGGCCTAACTACTTAAAAAGACCTGGTTTTAGCAAAAAAAGCAGCTCTCCTTTGCACCTGCCTGGGAACTCTGCATCGCTCTGCTTTGCACACCTCCCTTTAGAAAATTAAATAGCAAGAGTTAAAGTGTTCCCTATTTAATTGGTTTAAGTAAAAGTGACAATACAATCTCACAGAAAGGAATGATTTCTACCCCAAAAAGGCACAATCCTCATAGTCCCTCAGAGCTGCCAGGACAGAGCACCTGAACGTCTCTGAGGTAGACCCTAATGTATCTGACATTTCTGTGGTACCCGGTGTTCCCTCTATGTGATGCCATGATGAGCACTGTGCAGAGGTCATGGAACTCTACTTATGGGGATTACCATACAAGATACTGCTTGGAGGCCCCTTTCCTTTCTTCTGCTTCTCTTCATTTTTAATTAGGAACAACAACAACACCACCTCCAAGAAAGCCAACCCAAGAGCCACACGTCAACCTATAACTTCAAAGGCAGCAATACTGGGATTTGTGGCTTCTACTTTGTAGGAAAAACATCAACCATTATAACGGGGTTGGCCAAAATGTCATTCTGCAACTGTGATACACTAATTATTCTTCACAAGTCCTCTTCAGAAAAACTTCTGCCTAAGACAGAAGAGCTCTGGCTCTACATGAAAGACTTATTTGTTCCCTAGATACATGGCTGAACCTTTGCCTATATAAAAATTATTCCAGGGAGTTTGGGTCTAACTAACAAGGGAACTGTGGCTTGTCTTCTTCACAGTTTATGACTCTGCCAGTCTTTGTGTCATTTACAGAATTTCAGTCCTCTTGGAAAAAACGCCAACAAATAAGAGGAAAAAAAACCCAACCTCTAATTAGCTGATACGGGTCCCCAGTAACAAAGAATTAATAAAAGGTAAAATAACAGATGCTCAGCAGTTTGAGTTTCTACTAAATATACTTCAATAATCCCTACCAACTGATTTCTAATTTCATCAGAATTTAAGAATGCTTTATTAAAAGATTCATATCATTACCTATCAAAATGACTCCTTACATTTCCCTCCACAGAAATGAATATTTGACTAATCCACCAATAATCCTTCTGAAATGTTGGTCCAAATATTTTCTTTTAATAAAATGTTATTAGTTGTCTAAAGTTAACAAGTCTGTTTTCTTAAACTTCTGCAAACAATTTATTATTAATTCATAAAGATATTACTGCAATTCTTTTTGAGCAGTGAATCTTTTTAAATGTATACCTATTCTCTCAGGGTTCAAGGAAAACAAAATATTTAGTATCTTTTATACAAATGTCATTTTTCCTGTCTTTGTCTGTTTCCATGTGAATATGTTACTGCTTTGGACTCTTTTTATGCCTTCTACATTATTAAAAAAAAAAGGATATGATGAGAAGCTGAGTTGTCTGAAAGTTAGTTCAAAAATGTTATGGCAAATTCAGTGAAAAAAACTATCTGCTGAATTTACACCCTGAATAACCTCATGGGTCACTTTCACCGATTTTTCTAAAGCCATGCTGCTGAGAGACAAAACAGTAATACATTCTGTGGTTTTGTAAGTTCCATCACTGAAACATACTTCAGGGCAGCAGGTGTACTAACGTGACAGAGGAGAGTTTTGCTCATTAACTGCAGTGGTTTAAGTTAGAATAAGCTTTGACCCTACAGCATTATCCTCTTATCTTTAGATGAAAGCAGGAAAAGCTACTTATGATCTACCAGGAAAGAGAAACAGATGTCAGCTGCTGACCACAAAACAAGTCTTTGATATGCCAAAAAAAGGGAGCACTTTCCAGAAATTCCTATTAACTCTCACTTTTGAGCACATCTCTACTTGCATGAGCCCAAATATATAATAAGTTTTTTTTTCATTCTGGGTTAAACGTAAACTCTAACCTGTTTCAATTCAGCCTTCACACAGATAAATCATTTTTTGCAGTGAAGGGTTTTCAAACTGATCCTATTTAAGAAGCATTATTGAACTTCAGAAGAAGAAGAATGTATCTTCAGCATCAATAACTTCAACAAACACCCTATTCTGCTGTGACAACTGTCAATTCTTACAGCTTATGTGTTTGTGCTACCAAATTAAAAAAAAAAAAAAGTAACCAAAGGAAAAACATGTTCCTTGTTCAGACAGTCTCGCATATAAGCCCTTCTTTTGGGATTTTCCTTCGGCTGAGATCTCATTTCAGGAAGATAGATGGGGAATGAACACCACAGTCCAGCACACAAGCAGAACTTCTTTTTTGTGAATGCACATAAAAAGATGTGTTTTAACATTAGGAAATGCCCAGCTGCCATAGTTATCAAATTCAGAGAAACAGTCATTCAGCCCAGTATAGGTTTTGTTTCTTGGCTACACTCAAAACTACATGTGAAAATTCACTGATGCTCTATACTCATCTCAAAAACAAACGAGCAAACAAACAAGAAATTGAAAGAGGTACCTGGGCTTCCAGATGAACCTGTGTTTTGAATTCCCTCATAAAGCCAGAAGCTTTTACCACATTAAAACACTACCAAGCTAGAAACAGCAGATGAAACTCTGTTATGTACCGGCTCCGCATAGGTAGGACTGTTCTGACTTGGCACATGAGTGCCAAGTGTCACTGCTATCTGATTTTGCCATTAGTGTTAGAGAAAGAGCAGGTTTGTCCCCATCCCTGATGGTATGGCATGGATACCAGGAGGCTCACCAAGGCTGCTCAGCAAGAGCTTGTTGAGAAGAGCACCTTGGTACATAATCACCAGCCACGGATGAAGATACAGACTAGGCTTGAAGGGTTCATGCATCTTTTATGTTATGAATAGATTTTAATAATATCTATGTTTATTCTGCCTTCCTTTAATATGTCTAGATGAGAAAATAAATAGAAAGGTAATACGATAGTGACAAAACAGACAGATATTGTCAATGTTTTGCTGTACTTAAGTCAATAAGCTGGTGAAAAAATGTTTCTAGAGTTTCTGTTTTCATCATTGACTCCTCAGCTGGCCTCAATGATAGGTCACAATGTTAACGCCAGCCTGGCAGTAAGTTTGGTGTTTCATTTCTCTACAGTACAGTTTTACAGAATTTGCATCAGCAATACAGTAACTTGCAATGGCAGAGACCACAAAACACTAGGGTTTAGTTTGACATACTTGTGTATTCCTGCGTGTTTGCCTTTAGGCTTCCCAGGTACTACTCACATATGCACCAGGAAAAGGTATAGTTAAGAAGCAAGGCAGAGCCCTTCAGGATCAGGACCATCAATAGTAAGTGATACTTGTAAGTAACAAATCAATGATTTAAAATATGGATTCAGGGGAAACAGCTTTCAAATACTAGAACAGAACACACTTCACAAAAATCATTTTTATCCCCATCAGCTCCATTCAGATGGATGCCATCCTTTCTGCTACTAAAGGGATCTATACATTCTTATGACCACTAGCTCAGACAGTTCTTCTAAGAACTATTTCTCCCAGTACATCATTATAAGTTTGCCTTTAAAATGAGTTATAAGTATCTAAGCCTGAAATGTGCTAGACTGGCAGTTAAGGAAGTTCGGAGGAAGAGAAAAATGTGCTAAGCCTGCCAGGCTGAGACAGCAGAATGTCATGAATGCAGTTACCTAGCAAATCTGTCACAGGAGAAAGTTAAGCAAAAAGCAGCAATCTTCATGAATTCTACAGTAAATCTGAGTGTGGAGTATTTCCACTAGGAAAAAAAGTTTGGAAGCCTTTTGAGACCAATTGAGAAATTATTACATGGTAAGCCCAAAAATGTCAAGGTCAGGTAATTATTTTGAAAAAAAAAAATTCCAGTAAAATTGTGCCTCCATGTTTATAAAGGTGCCAAAATAGCACAAAATTTAAAGTTGAACTCCACTTTGAAAACCACCTGAGAAGCCAAGGATTGAAGTTCATGTAAATATTCAATACCAAAGTTTGAGCCTGAATAACTGAATGAGAATGGATAAAACATCCAGGATGTTTTGCTTCAGCACATGTGTATCTGAATAAACAATCTCTTACAGATAATGCACCTTGTTTGATTGGAAATAGATTAGGTCAGGGTAACAAATGATCTTTTCTTAATTGTAGGTTTAGTACCTAATTGCCCTGCTTCCAGCCAGGACAGGGTAAATCTTTTGCAGTAGCTGGGAGGGAACATGGCTAGGACAGGGATACAATCTCATGTCAATGCCAGGGTAAGGGAAATCAACTCTCTTTGAAGAAGAAGAGGCTCCTTCTGGTCAAGAAAATGTGGCACGGGAAGATGTGTGATATTGTTTATTGTTACGGGCTCTGCAGTGAACATTCTTGCATATGAATCAGTATCTCTTTTGTACACTTCTGTTATTAATATTTTTGCTGTTACTATTTGTTTTCTTATCTCATTGCTGTTTCCAATAAATTGTACTTAACCTGTGCTTTTTGCCTTTCATTCCTCCAGTGGGGGGAGGAAAGGTGAATGGGGCACAGTTTTTTTCAGTGGGAGGACTAAATTGGAGAATCCCATTCCTAAACCACAACACTGTTAAATGTTTCATGTTAAATCAGTGTAAATAGATGATCACAGAAATCTCATCTCAATGAATCTCTTTGCTGATGGCCTCAGTAAACCTTTCAAAATCCTCACAACTATAGAGCATACAAAATCCTTTCCCCCCATGGTGCTTTTTTCCAGATAAACACATTTGTACATGACAGACATTTGAGGAAAACAAGCCGCAGACAATAGATTTAATCCCTTAGTCTCTCTGGGCTTCAAACTTCATTCACTACAGAACAATTGGAAGAAAGGCCAGTCAACCTGCTAAGGGGAAATGTCCAGCTCCCCAGCAACTGAAGGACTCGTAGATGAGAAAAAAAAGGTGCACATTTGGGAAAGAGAGTGGCTAAGGAGATTTTGATTACCTAATGGTTTTCATCTAGAGCTAGATGTGCACAAGCAAGAAGGTATGCCTGGCTTATTATATAACAGCAAGATGCTGGTACTTCTCTGTGGTTAATTTCTCATTTCACACACCCAGACTGTAAAATCCTACATGGCAATACATTGCTCTCCCACCTTTCTATAGAATTAAATGTGGTAAAATTGAGCATTAGACCCTTTCAAAATTTGCACATCAAAGTGCTTTAAATGAGAGATGAATTAGACCATCTGGCTTAGGGAATTCAAATGACTTCCCACTCGCATTTGGTATTTAACTATAATTAGACCAATCTATCTGAAACTTTTCACTAGACAAACAAAAATGGCATTACACCTTGTCCTGCATTTCTGTCCTTGCACACCACGATGCAGCCCCTAAAGTACAGGGCTTTTCTTCCTTTGGCATCCATAGAATATTTTCACTAGCAGAAGTTGGATATTTGGAAAAAAAAATATTTCCTAAACCTGGTATTGGCTCCAAAGAGGAGTAGGATGAAACTTTCTGTTCAATGGAACTTCATCTCCTGGCAGCAGAACAGCCTGGGGGATAAAAACCCCACTGAACTCTGTTAGGTGTTGACAGCTGAGAACAACTGTAGTGCTGATCTATAGCTAAAGGGACACACGCTGCCCATGAACTCCAGAAATGGCATGTGGTAACAAATGTGCATCCCACACCTTAATGCCCTTTTAAAATTTGATTTTACAGCACAACACCTCGTCACAGCAAGAATGAATATAAATCTGCCTGTAATAGATATTCATTGCTTCTCTGTATATATATTCTAGACACCACATAGAGTCATTTGCCACTAACTTCATTACAGGGCATTTCCAAACAAATAGTGGAAGAGTGATTTTATTTTAAGCTCCTTTTAGGCCACTTATTTTTTTTTTTTTTACAGCAATTCAGGTGTAAAAATGTGAGAACTTGCTAATTATTATGTGTTTAGGGGATTAGCTAGACTACTTTTTCCTACATTTGACAGGCAAATCAGCTTTGCAAGGCTGTGAAGTCTTCAGTGATAAAATGTTCTTCTGCATCTTGTCATTAATTTTTTTTCTTTTTTTTTTTTTTAACTGCAAAGCAAGTGAAAGTTTCCTAGATCCTTTAAGGACTTTTTTTTCCGGATGGTAAAAGGATTTAGGAATTTGCTTTCTTGCCTGTCCAATGTTAACCCCTCAAGATATTATGGGAGAGACTGAGGTTCAAGATTAGCACTAAAAAATATCTAAGGTTCCTGTTAATAACCTTAAAGGAAACACAACCCGCATCACTTAGATCATGAAGAATTTATCAAATGCATCCTACAATATTTAGACAATAAGGCAAGACTAACTTTTACTCAGGACATTTTGCTGTTCTTTCTCAGACAAAAAATACTATTTGCCAGACAATGAGGAATTATTTTCAAATTGTGTAAAGACTTCTGTTTTGCCTGAATCACAAAAACTTGTAGAGAATAGGCCAAAAAAATCTGGTATCCCATCAATCATCCTTTTCCATGGAAATAATCCAAGTAGAGTTTCTTTTATCCTTAAGCTGCCACATCACATTGTGACTACTCACTTAATCAGAGATCTCGCAGCATGCTGCCAGCCCCAGTCCCTGCTGTCACTAGCAAATACATCTTTTTCTGTCATAAGTGTGGAGTTACTCAAATCCTGATTCCCTTTACTACTTAGTCACAATAACCTTTCTTTCCAGACAGCTAACATACAATAAATATTTAAGCTACCTAATAAAGACAGACAGCAGAAAAAAATAATTCAGAGATTTCTCTAGTGGTTTCATTTGTACTGGCTAAAAACTATTATTGAGAGGCCTTGTGTGAAAGAAATGGGGAAAGGATTCCCTTGTCCTGTGGCTGGGCTTCCTTCTGTGTTTCTGGGTGAAATTCAAATTACTTTTGCAAGTAGTCCAATTAAACTATGGCTATCTGTTCCTGGATGGTGAAACTAAATGAAGCTTTTAATCCCAGATTTATTTTAAGGTCAGATTGGTAGTGAAATAAATCAAGCAGCAGGAGGAAGAAACTGATTACTAAAGCCATTATCAGACAGGATGCATAGACACAAAACAATGACATGCAAAACTTTGCAGTAACTTTCACCAACATGGAAATGGTAAAATGCCACAACTTTTTTTTTTACTAAAAGAAGAAAAAGCTACATCAACAAAAACTATCAATCGGGTAAAAATCATGAATTAGAATAAAGCCTTGTTGAACAATAGTGATCCACGGCCTGTAGTAATCCTTGAAAAGGACAATAGTTTGCTTTCATTCTTGAGTTAAAAATAATAGGTGGCATGTGCTATACAGAACAGTTCTATTTTTGGGAGAAGGAAGCCTTGTGAGCATATTCATAACAACTTCTGGCGTATCAAATCAAGCTTCTTTCTATAAATCTCATCTTCCCCCTGTATCCTGTCTCCATCAAAACTTCCTTCTCTCCAGAAAAATAATAAAAAACTCTTCTCTGAAATTCAACAAGAGCCAGCAGAAACTCTCATCAAATAGGAACACGTGTCTGCTTTACGTATGAACCAGTTAATTACTCTGATCTGCACCACATCAACACATGGATGGCTCAGAAAGATCTTGGCTCCATTTCAGTAAGAGCTACTTAAATAATGAGGGCCCTAAATAACGCATGCTGTTTTCCAACACTCTCCAGCAGGAGACAGGTGAGGAAGAAAGGCTGACATGCACTATCCCTCTCTACAGCTTCCTGA
>VXBQ01014967.1:24615-37818 GCA_013400175.1 Phainopepla nitens | reverse complement strand
TGAGGGTGGGATCCAGGTGAGGGAGGGATGCAGGTGGGATTGTAGANGCACATCTCCAGGTGAGGATGGGATCCAAGTGGCCCTGGCAGCTCCTGGTGCTCCACCACACCTGGAGAGAGCAGGGACTTCCAGGATTGTAGCACATGGATAGAAAATGTCATTCCACCCTGATCCCAATGGGATGAAAGGTCTGGGTGGGGGTCAGGCCTCACAGGTGGATCCGCTGGCACAGCTCCAGGTGAGGGTGGGATCCAGGTGAAGGTGGGATCAAGTCGGCCTCCAGCAGCTCCTGGTGCTCCAGGACAGAGCTGGACTTAGAGGATTGTAGCACATGGATAGAAAATGTCATTCCACCCTGATCCCAATGGGATGAAAGGGCTGGGTGGGGGTCAGGCCTCACAGGTGGATCCGCTGGCACAGCTCCAGGTGAAGGTGGGATCAAGTCGGCCTCCAGCAGCTCCTGGTGCTCCAGGACAGAGCTGGACTTAGAGGATTGTAGCACATGGATGGAAAACGTCATTCCAACCTGATCCAGAGGGGATAAAGGATCTGGATGTGGGTCAGGGCTCACAGGTGGATCTGTTGGCACAGCTCCAGGTGAAGGTGGGATCCAGGTGGCCTCCAGCAGCTCCTGGTGGTGCAGGACAGAGCTGGACTTCCAGCATTGTAGCACATGGATGGAAAATGTCATTCCAACCTGATCCAGAGGGGATAAAAGATCTGGATGGGGGTCAGGGCTCACTGCTGGATCTGTTGGCACAGCTCCAGGTGAGGGTGGGATCCAGGTGAAGGTGGGATCCTGGTGGCCACAGCAGCTCCTGGTGGTGCAGGACAGAGCTGGACTTCCAGGATTGTGGCACATGGACAGGAAGCGTTAGTCCACCCTGATCCTGAGGGGATAAAAGGTCTGGATAGGGGTCAGGGCTCACAGGTGGATCTGTTGGCACATCTCCAGGTGAGGATGGGATCCAAGTGGCCCTGGCAGCTCCTGGTGCTCCACCACACCTGGAGAGAGCAGGGACTTCCAGGATTGTAGCACATGGATAGAAAATGTCATTCCACCCTGATCCCAATGGGATGAAAGGTCTGGGTGGGGGTCAGGCCTCACAGGTGGATCCATTGGCACTTCTCCAGGTGAAGGTGGNGGGGCTGCTCCGAGGGGCATCTCCTGCCCTCAGAGGATCCATGGAACAGCTCCAGGTGAGGGTGGGATCCAGGTGAAGGTAAGATCCAGGTGAGGGTGGGATCCAGGTGAAGGTGGGATCAAGTCGGCCTCCAGCAGCTCCTGGTGGTGCAGGACAGAGCTGGACTTAGAGGATTGTAGCACATGGATGGAAAACGTCATTCCAACCTGATCCAGAGGGGATAAAGGATCTGGATGTGGGTCAGGGCTCACAGGTGGATCTGTTGGCACAGATCCAGGTGAAGGTGGGATCCAGGTGGCCTCCAGCAGCTCCTGGTGGTGCAGGACAGAGCTGGACTTCCAGGATTGTAGCACGTGGATGGAAAATGTCATTCCATGCAGATCCAGAGGGGATAAAAGGTCTGGATGGGTGTCACGGCTCACTGGTGGGATTCCTGATGGAATCTCAGGTGTCCATGGATTGAGGTGGCTCCAGGGCAGACATTGGGATCTCAGCCACTTCCCGGGATAAGTAAAATCCCACAGCGCATGATTCCTGCTGGGAATTCCTGAGGAATCCCGTGGTGGCCGGTGGGACACCTCCAGTCCTTCCAAGGGAAGTTCCAGTTTTCCATTCATTTAGGAATCCGTAGCTTTCCTCAGGTGTCTTTGTGAGCTCCTGGGATCTGCCCCTGGACAGGAACAATCCCAGGGACTGAATCCCTGGGACATTCCCTGACACAAAGCTGCTGGAACCAGCTGCAATCCCCGCCCAGTGAAGACCCCATCCCTGAAGGTGTCCAAGGAATTCCTGGACGTGCCACTCAGTGCTCTGGGCTGGTGACAAGGTGGGGATCGATGATCCTGGAGGGATTTTCCAACTTCTGGGAATTCTGTAAACCCAGGATTTGCAGCCACGAGGGGATTCATGGGATGCCAAGGTGGCTTTTCAGGGCAGCTTTCCACGGTTTTTGGAGTTGTGTTTTCTGGGTTGGCTTTATCCATGCGTCCCCAATCTGGGAGCTCTTGAATCCATTGGAAAAGGAACAGTTGGAAGAGGGGAGACACCAAAGCCCTGAAGTTGCTGGAATTCTTAAGGAATGGAGGACAATAACTGTATTCCTAAATCATGGAATATCAAAACCATTTTGGCTGGAAAATCCCTCTGGGAGCGCCAAGTCCAAACATTCCCCCAGCACTGCCAAATCCCTAAATCCGCACGGATCCTGGAGCTGTGAATCCAAGCAGAGCCCTTGGAACCAGCTGCCTTTTCCATCCCATTTCCCCTCCCACTCAGGGTTTTGCCATTTTCACCACATTCCACCTGGGATTAGCACTTTACTGTGGCCAAAAAAAAGGGGAAAACCAGCTTTTTTCCCTACAGACAGAGGGAATATCCCTCTAATTGCTCACATCCCTCCAAGGCAGTTCATTAACTGCGGGAACTGGGCTGAATCCAGGGAATTTTGAAGCAAATTGGAAGCACGGCGGCTTCGTTTCCCGGCTCAGCCATCCGGGACAAGGCTGAGTGGGAATGCACCGATGGATTAAACAGGAGGATGACGGGCAGGGAGCCGGGAATGGCGCGGCTGGGAGAGGGGGTCAGGCTGTCTGGGATGGGATGTCTGAGTCCTGCCTCTGCCTCTGGAATTTGGGGGCGCAGGGAGCACGATGGATGCTCCGTCCCTCGTGGAAGAGTCCAAGGAAAAGTTGGACATTGGCGTTTGGAGCAACCTGGGGCAGTGGAAGGGTTTGGACTGGGTGGGATTTGAGGTCGCTTCCCACCCAAACCAGTCTGGGATTCGAGGACTCCAGGGAATTGGAGGGCGCTGCTGGGATGGCTCCAGGATGGGTTTTCCAGTTTCTCATCAGATGAATCCTGTGGGATGCAGCTCCATGGGATTAAAGCAGGAAATTAAGGATCCAGGGAACCCATGGAGCCCATTCCTGAGCCTCAAGGGGCTCCAGGAGAGCTGGAAATTTGGGAAAGGGCTGGAGGAGCCAGGGAATGGCTTCTCAGTGGGAAAGGGGAGCTTGGGAAGGAATTCCCGACTGGCAGGGTGGAGAGGGGCTGGGCTGGAATTCCCAGAGAATCCCTGGATCCCTGGCAGTATCAAAGGAAAGGCTGGAGCACCCTGGGATCGTGGAGGTGTTGGGATTGAAATTGGATGGGATTTAAGGTCTTTTCCCACCCAAAACATTCCGGGATTCTGAGCATTTTGGGGCAGTCAGATCCCTGTGGATGATCCCTTGGGGATCTCCTGTCCCCATTTCCAGTTTATCCAGTGGGAATTCACTGGTTTGGGCAGCCAGGGAATGGCTTCCCGCTGGGAAAGGGGCACTTGGGGTGGGATCTTGGGCAGGAATTCCTGGCTGGGAGAGTGGAGAGGGGCTGGAATCCCCCATTTTAGGAAGAGTTGCGACATTTGCCAAGCGCGGGATGAGCGGAGCCGTGTCCTGGG
Source organism: Phainopepla nitens (assembly GCA_013400175.1). NCBI lineage: Eukaryota > Metazoa > Chordata > Aves > Passeriformes > Bombycillidae > Phainopepla > Phainopepla nitens. The sequence goes on along the minus strand of VXBQ01014967.1, from coordinate 34,233 downwards.
TGGAGGCTCCAGACTGGATTTTGGGAACAATTCCTTCTTGGGAAGGGTTCTCCATTCCTGGCAGGATCCCAGGGTTCCCATCCCTGGTGGGATTTCAAATCCCTGTGGATGTGGCACTCGGGGACACAGATCAGCGCTGGGAATGGTAGGACTCGGAGAGGTTTTCCAGCCCAAAGGACTCAGTGATTCCATGAATTTGGAATCCCGAATCCCAGGAAGGACAGGGCTGATGTTCGCGGTGTTCCCACCAGGATGGAAGAGGACGAGCTGTATTTCCACAGCGAGGATGAGCTCCTGGGAGAGGGGGATTCCCTGAGCCAGGGATCCCTGGACACGAGGTAGGGAGAGGCTCCGCAGTGCTCTGCTGCTCCTTGCCTTTTCCCGATGGTTCCTCCACGGGAATTGTCCCCAAATTCCCATTCCTGGGCTGCTGGTGGGGAGGAGAAGTGATGGACCAGCCAGAAAAGCAGCCTTGGAATGAGATCCCGGATCGGGGATTGGGATTCTGGCTGGGACACTGCCTTGATTTTCAGGTTCCCTTCCTTCTCCGTTTCCTGTCCCCAGATCCTGGGATCAGCTGTTCCCACGGGAATGAGCTCCCTATGTGTGCATGGAAGTTTGTTTGCTGTGACTTTTCTTTGGAGTGGCAAAAAGAGTTTGGGAAGGAGCCAAGGAAAGGGAATTTCAGGTAAAATCCCAAGGATCATCCCAAGAGGAGCTCAGCCACAGGAAGGAGTGTTTTGGGAAAAGCTCATGAATTTCCTGTGGGGATACGGGACAGCAGGAAAGACATGGAGGGCTGAAAATAACGGGATTTAACCCTGGCTCTGCCTTGGATAGGGCAGAGTTGGGCCAGGTGATCCCTGTAGGTCCCTTCCAATGGAAAAAATCCCATCCCATCCCATCCCATCCCATCCCATCCCATCCCATCCCATCCCACCTTTTCCCTGCCTGGGCCATGGATTCTGTTGGATATCAGGGCAGAGTCCAGACCTGAGCCTGGATCATCCATCCCAGGATTCCCAGTCAGTCCAGGATCAATTCTGGCTGGGAGGGGCAGGAATTCCCCCAGCCCTTTCCCTTGGAAATCAGGGAGGAGGGGAGGATGTGGAGATAAAATCTGGGAGAGGGAGATTCCCAAAGCAAAGCCGATTAAATGAAGTTTTTAAGGATAACAGGAATAGGGGCATCCATACAAGCAGCAGGAAGGGGATGATGCAAGGAATTCTGGAAATACAGGAAATTCCCTGGAATGGGAAAGGTTTATCTCCCATCCCAAACGATTCCCAGCACCTCTGGGGGCATTAATGGGGTTTTATCCCTGTTTTCACTGAGAATTCCTGGAGGATTTTTCTCCAAGGAATGCCTGGCTCGGGCTGTAGCAGATCAGGAATCAAAAAAAAGTGGGAATAAAAGAAAAGAAAGGTAAGAGGTTCCAGCTTCCAGCTTTTGGGAAGGATTTTGGATGTGAAACTATCCTTTGGAATCCAAGGGAGGGCTCTGATTGAAATTCTTTTGGGAACAAAAAATGTCACAGCTCCTTTGGAAGGCTTTTCCTTCTCCATCGCTTACAGATCCCAGATCTGGGGAAAAATTTGGATTGGAGGAATAAAAATAGAAATTTGCTTCTGATGCAGCAATCCTGCAGCTTTCCAAGGGAAAAGGAAGGGCTTTCCATCACTGGGATGATGGCAGTGGCTTTCCAAGAGTTTCCAAGGAATTCCAAGGGAATTCCCCTTTCCTCCTTCCAGGGATCATTGCACAGGGTACAGTACCCACCCATTCCCACTTTTCCTTTGGGATTTGAGCAAATCCATCCCAAAGATGAGGGAGGAGTGGGAAAATGAAGTCAGGCAGGAGGGAACCACTTGGAAAAGGTGGGATGTTGGCCAAATATCACCCAAAATCCAGTCTGGGACAAACGCGGATCCTGTGGACACAACGGGAAGTGGCTGGAATCCTGGGATTCCAGCTGTGCATGGAGTGCTTTGCTGTGCTGGAGCGTTCCCAAGTTTTTCCTGGTTTATAAAACAGTGGAAGAGCCCTTTATTCTCACATCACAGCTGGAATTTTTCCTCTCTCCCTGTAAATCCCCAAGCCTCGGAGACGAAGCAGAAGAAGATCAGCATTCCAGGTAAATTCCCACAGCAGATCCCCCTCACCCCCTCCAGGGCTGATCCACCTCCAAAGTTCCACTTTCCAAAGGAAATTCCTGAAATCCAGGAATGCACGTCAAGACTTGGACCTGTTAAATTCCATTTTTGTGCTTCCCTGGGGGATTCCAAGTTTGGGAATCTGCTCATCCCGCACAGGATCCAGGGATGAAGGAGGCAGGAATGGGAGGTGGAACCTTCCCACGTGAAGGGTCCCTGGAATGGCTTTGGCTCCTTGATCCATCGGGAATTTTAACCAAACACATCCATGAAAAAAAAATATCACAGGACAGGATTCAGAATGGGGAAATAAAGAGCTAAAAAATCCAATCTGGATTAAAAAAAAAAAATCCCAGGAGATGGGAGGATGTTGGGAATGGATGGAATCCTTCAAAAAGCTGTACTTTTGTTCCAATGGGGAAAACAAAAAAGAGCAGGAAAAATTCTATACTGGGAAGGAATTCTTCCCTGTGAGGGAGGAGAGTGGCTGGGATGGAATTCCCAGAGGAGCTGTGGCTGCCCCTGGATCCCTGGGAGTGTCCAAGGCCAGGCTGGAGTACCTGGGATTGTGGGAGTTGCCCCTGCCCATGGAATGGGATGAACTTTAAAGCCCTTTCCTACCCAAACCATTCCTGGGATCCTACAACTCCATGGTTTATTCACCTAGATAGAGATTCCCAGGAAAAGGCAGGAGGGATGGGCACTTCCAGAGGCAGTTCAGGAATCGCCAAAACCTGGCCGAGCCCAGCTCCCAACGCCCTGGAAACTGAGATCCTGGGAAGCACCATCCGATAGGGGCTGTCCTTGAAATATTCATGGCGAGGACAGAGCTCGGAGCCGAAAGGAATCTGCTCCGGGTGAATTATTGATGGAAGCTTTTCTTCCGTGTCCCGGCGGATCCGAGCCTTGTCCGACTGCCTGTCGCTAATTATCCCTCTGGCACCTGCTCCAAAGCTGGGATCCGTGCCAGGCGTGGCAGAACTTGGGATGAAAATCCCCACAGGCTGCCCAGGGCGTTCCCATTCCCATTCCCATTCCCATTCCCATTCCCATACGGATGTGGCACTTCGGGACATGGATCAGTGCTGGGAATGGCTGGAATTTCGGATAATGGGTTATTTATCCATGTCCAAATAGATAAGAAGGGTCCAAAATTCCCAAATCCGTTTGACATGCGGATCTTTGGGATGTCACAGTGCCACCACCAGGATGAACAGGAAGTTTGGGATCCTTTCCATCCTGGGGAAAAAAAGTCCCTAGTCAAAGTTATCCATCTCTTTTTTCCACCCCCTCCATTAAATTTAATTAAATTACATTAATCATTTAACGTGCCATTAAATTCCTTGGGAAAAAAAAGCATCCCGAGGATCCTGAAAATCAGGAAAAGGTTCAAACCAATGGAGCAGGTTCTGCCGTGAGTCCCAGGGCAGAGCTTTCAGGACCTGGAGATTTTTCCTGGATTCTGGGAATGCAAATTACCCCCAGCCTGTCCCGGTGGAGGAGATCTCCCAGATGGAGCAGGAGCAGTGGATAATGCTGGAAGTGCGGATCTGGCCTTCAGACAGGATTTTTTTCCGGGAATAGGGGGAGTGGAACACCCTGGGCTGGATGCACAGCTGGAATTCCTTCCCTGGAGCATCCGGAGCTTGGACACAGCCCCACCCTCCTGGGAAAGGGTGTTCCTGCTCCCTCAGGAACTCTGACTTTGGGATTTGATGGGATTTTCTTTCTCTCCTTCTCCCCTGGTGCCTCATCCAGGATTAAGTTTAACGATGGATACAAGGCAGTGGCAAGGTACCGAAATGTCCTGGTGGGAGGGATCCCAGGTTTTGGGGTGGGATCCCAAATTTTGGGGGAATCCCAGTTTTGGGGGATTTCTCCTATCCCAGGCACCCACATCCTACAAATAGGGGCTGTTCCTGGCATAAACCCAGGATTTGGGATACAGGTCAGCCTCATCCTCTCTCCATATCCCACCAGGAATTACAGTGCCAGGACACAGGGAATGGCTTCCCACTGCCAGAGGGCAGGGATGGAGGGATCTTGGGAAGGAATTCCTGGCTGGGAGGGTGGGAAGGGGCTGGGCTGGAATTTCCAGAGAATCCCTGGCAGTGTCCAAGGCCAGGTTGGAGCACCCTGGGATCGTGGAAGGTGTTAGAATTGGAATGGGATGATCCTTAAGGTTCCTCCCACCCAAAAAATTCCCAGGATTTGAGGACCAGCCCCTCTCCCTGTCCTGCTCCCATGGGCTGGGGGCGGATGTGTGTGGTTGGGAATGTTCTTTAATTCCTCACCTTCCTCCCCTGGCTCCGTCTCCTCCCAACAGCGAAGACCCGGAAGATCCCAGGTAGGGGCTGTGGTGTCCCTGTTTCCCTTTGGGAATGGTGTGTGCATGGATGGGAGCGGTCCCTGCATGGGGTTTGGATCCGGGGAAAGGGCCTTTTCTGGGATCACCTGTCCCTGGGGTTCCCTCTGTCCTTCCTAATCCTGGTGAGGACAAATCTCCTTCCGGTCAGGGACTTTGGAAGGGGCTCCCAGGGTCATGTTTGCATTCCAAGCAGTCCATGGATCTGTCCTTCCTTCCATCCTTCCTTTCATCCATCATTCTTTCATCTTTCATTCCTCTCTCCATCCACTCCTTCACCCGTTCCATTCATCCCTCCATCCCTCCATCCCTCCATCCATCCATCCATCCATCCATCCATCCATCCATCCATTCCATCCATTCCATCCATCCCTCATTCCAGCCCTACCAGTGCTGTCCTACCTCTGTTCCCAGTTCCCTGGGATCCTTGGGAAGCCCTGGCACAGGGAGCTCTCCCTCTGCAACATTCCCAGATTGGTTTTATTGGATTGCCCCGTGCATGCGGATGAGTTTGGGGGGAGAAGCTGGATGAGATTCCATCCCTGGATCACAACTCATGGAATCACTCCTTTGGATTGCAGAGCCAAGGCCAAAGGGAAAGAGAAAAAGCACCTGGTGTTGCCGTTCAGGTATTCCTTGACTCCTAATCCCTGATTCCCAGGGTCATCCTCCGGCTCCAGGCTCCAGCCCCTGGCAGCAGAATCCTCTGGGAACAGCAGCAGGGCAGGACTGCTCTGATCCAAACCCCTTTTCCCAAGGAAAGTGATTTTTCCCAAGGAAATGGACTCCATTGAATCCATTTTCCCAAGGAAAGTGCTCCAAACCAAGTTGTTTGAGGGATAAAATGGGAATTCTCCCTCTGTGCCCATTCCAAAACCCAGGCTGGGACTGTCCGTGGCCACCTCTTGCAGGGAGAGTTGGACTGGAAGGGCCCATGGAAAAGGAAAGGAGGGAAAAAGAGGGATTTGGCATTGGCTGCTCCACCAGGCCCTTGGAAAAGGATCCTGGATCCCTCAGGACGTGCAGTCACCCACCTGGCCACCCTGATCCAAGTGCCAGGAATGAATCAGGAATGGATGCAGGAATCAGGAGAGGACAGAGATGCACTTGGGAGAAGGAAGAGGGAAACTGAGGAAAAACTCTTGGAATGCGCTATGTTCCTGCATCCCTCAGGCAGGCCATGTTTGCCTTCCAGGAACAGGAAAAGGACACGGCATCTGCACTTCCCTGGCCCCTCTCCCAAGGATGGATCCCTGAGATGGGACGTCCCAGACCCTCTGTCCACCCAGGGATGGGACATTTCCGACCCTCTTCCCACACAGGGATAGATCCCGGGGATGGGACATTCCAACATCTCTGTCCACCCAGCGATGGGACATCCCAGACCCTCTGCCCACCCAGGGATGGATCCCAGGGACGAGACATTCCAACACCTCCTCCCACTCTGGGATGAGACATTCCCAACCCTCTTCCCACGTAGGGATGGGACATTCCCGACCCTCTGTCCACCCAGGGATGGGACATTCCCAACCATCTTCCCACCCAGGGATAGGTCCCAGGGATGGGACATTGCAACACCTCCTCCCACCCAGGAATGGGACATCCTAGACCCTCTGTCCACCCAGGGATGGATGCCATCCTGGCTCCAGGGAACATCCCAGCCCCTCTGTCCACTCAGGGCAGTTTGGATCGGGAAGGGAAGGAGATTTCCAGCTGGGCTGTGGGAGGGAAGGATCCCACCCAGTGAGATCAGAGGGGTGTGATCCCACAGGGATCCTGCCCTGAATCCTGGCCAATCCATCTCCAGCGTGCCCAGCAGGACCTAGGCCAGAACCCTGAGCTCCAGGAGGAGGCGTGCAATGATTTAATTCCTCTCCTGGCAGCTTTTCCAATAAATCATTCCACCCTGGAGGAGCTCAGCTGGCTGGGGAATCATTTTTTCCCACTCTGCTCCCACAGCAGGATTTGGGACAGGGAGAAAAGAGGAAAGCTTGGATCAGAGCAGGCTGATCCCTGCTCGTGCTGCTCTTCCCAGTTTCCCACCCGTGCCCCATTTTATGCTGGAATTCTCCCAAAACCCATCCAACAACACTTCACTATTTAATTTTTTTTCCTGGATGGTTTTCCAGCAGCTTGGGCACAAGGAGCTGGAAATTTCAGGCTCTCCAATCAGTCCCCTGTCCCTTGTCCCCAGCCCAGCGGAGGAGCTGCTGTAATTAACTCCAGCCTCCTTAATTACTTCCCGAGCTGCTTAATTGCTTTCTCCCCACTAATTGCTGCGGGACAATGAGGGCGATTAACGGGAGGGAGAGAGGGAGAGGGAGGGAAACAGGGAGAGAAGCAGGACCGAGAGGAAAACAGGGAAAAAGGACTTGGGAGGAAAGCGGGAAGAAAAATAGGGAGGAAATCAGGGAGGAAAATAAGGAAGCAGGACCAGGGAGGAAAATAGGGAGAAAAACAGGGAGGAAAACTGAGAGAAGCAGGATCTGAGAGGAAAACAGGGAACAGGACCAGGGAGGAAAAAGAGGAGGAAAACAGTGAAGAAGGACCTGGGGAAGAAAACAGAGAGGAAAATGAAGTGAAGCAGGACCCCAGAGGAAAACAGGACCAGCAAGGAAAAAGAGGAGGAAAACTGGGAAGCAGGACCTGGGAGGAAAACAGGGAGGCAGGACACGCAGAGAGAAATATGGAAGAGAAGCCAAACAGAAGCCAGGGAGCAGAGCAGGATCTCAGAGGGAAAAGGGAAGGCAGGGATCGATGTTTCCAATGTGGAGTCAGGGCAGGAACGAGGAATTCCAGATCCCGCCCATTCCATAAAGCACAGGCCTCCCTCTGGAGGGTGGATTGGATGTTAGGATAAGGAAAACCATTCCTCTCTCCAGAAAGGAGAATCCCTGTCCCCTGCCTAGGAGCTTCTCAAACTTGGGAATGGGATCTGGGAATCCTGCGTGTCCTGCACAGTGGTGCTGCATTAACAGCCCCAAACACAAATCCAGGGAATGTCCCTCGCTTCCAGCTCCATACCCCAAGCCATGCAGGGTTTTCCACCTAAATTTTAGCTGAGAGAGAGGAGGTTTGGACGGGGAAATTGGGAAGGAATTCTTCCCCTGGAGGGGCTGGGATGGAATTGCCAGAGAAGCTGTGTCTGCCCTGGGATCCCTGGAAATGTCCAGGGCCAGGCTGGACATTGGGGCTTGGAGCATCCTGGAATAGTGGAAGTTGTCCCTGCCCATGGAAGGGGTGGGATTAGGGATTTTGAAGATCCCTTCCCACCCAAAGCATTCCGTGATTTCCTGATTCCTCCATGCACTGAAGTTTGTTTGCCTTTTATTCCCTTGATATTCCGCCACCGGCTCCAGCAAAGGCAAGGAGAAGACCAAGGAGCACAAGTAGGTTTGCTCTCCCTGCTCCTCCTCCTCTTCCTCTTCATTCCCACTTTTCCAGCTGATCCGGTTGGTTTGCTCTCCCTGCTCCTCCTCCTCTTCTTCATTCCCACTTTTCCCAGCTGACCCAGTTGCTGTGCTCTCCCTTCCTCTAAAGCCGGGCCTGTCCACTCTGGAAAAACTTGGCTCTCTTGGATGTGTGGCCTCAGGTTTTGGGGCCTGCAAGGAATATTTATCCAAAAAAACCCAAGGAATATTTATCCAGAAAAATCTTTGGAGCCTGGCAGCGCCTGAAGGGAACGGAGAGGTCTGGAGGGAAGCCTGGACCCATAGGGATTGGATGGAGGGATTTTCCCAGCCTGGACATGGACAGGGCAGGAGAAATCTGGGTGCAGACAGGACTTAGATCCAGCTTTTCCTCGGATATCAGGAAAAGGTTCTATCCCCAGAGCCAGGTGGGCACTGGCATGGCTCCCCAGGGAATGACAATGACATTCTCAAGGCTGCCAGAGGTCCAGGAGCGCTTGGACAGGGACAGGATGGGATTGCCTGGGCAGGAGTTGGATCAATGATCCTGGTGAGTCCCTTCCCACTTGGGAATTCCACAGTTCTGTGATCCGACAGCTCCTGTGCCCACATTAGGCTGCCAGGTTTCTTCAGCTCCCACCTTCCTTTTATTCCCGACTGTTTTCATGGATACCAGACCGGGCTGTTCCCCCAGGAGCCGGATCCTCTGGCTCTGCTGGAGCAGCTGGGCTCAAATTTAAACTCAGCTCCAGGGAATGATCCTGGAATCAACCTCAGGGAATTCCCCATCCAAAAAGCTCCTATTCCTTGTTTTGGGGTTTAAGGATGAAATCTGGCTCCTATTCCTTTTTTTTTTTTTTTTTTTTTTTTTTTTTTTTTTTTTTAAAATTAAATCCCTCCCCCTTNTTTTGTGATTTAAAGATCAAATCCAGCTCCTGTTCTTTGTTTTGTGGTTTAAGGATGAAATCTGGCTCCTATTTCTTTTTTTTTTTGTGTGATTTAAGGATCAAATCCAGCTCATATTCCTTGTTTTGTGGTTTAAGGATCAAATCCAGCTCCTATTCCTTGTTTTGGGATTTAAGGATCAAATTCAGCTCCTATTCCTTGTTTTGTGGTTTAAGGATCAAATCCAGCTCCTGTTCCTTGTTTTGTGGTTTAAGGATCAAATCCAGCTCCTGTTCCTTGTTTTGTGGTTTATGCATCAATTCATGGCGCATCCCATGGATGGATCCTCCCAAATAATGGGATAAAGCAGGAGGTGGAGATGAGGTGGAGAAGGAGGAAAATGTCCTCAAGGAGAGGGTAGAGTCAGGAAAAACGGGAAGAGATCTCCCAGCTTTGGTTCTTCTTCTGGGAAGGGGCACAAAGGGATTGAGGGTTGGGATCTTCCCAAGGGTGGACGGTGTAGGATGAACCCAGCAGTGAGATCTGTCCCCTGGAAGAACTGGGAGAATTCCTGGCAGGTGGAATTCCTGCAGGGAAAATGAGCCATGGGATTGCTGTTCCCTGCTCCCGACTCCCAGTAAAAGGCAGCGATTAAAATGTCCTTTTTATCCCTGGATAATTCACCAGGAATGGGGTCTTTAACTGGAAGCTGGCCAGGAGAGAGGCTGCTCCCAACTCCCTGCTGTGGCTCCGGAATCCCTGTGGATTTTGTGGCTCAGGAATCCCTCCAGATTCTGTGGCTCCG
>VXBQ01014967.1:0-24599 GCA_013400175.1 Phainopepla nitens | reverse complement strand
CCTGTGGATTTTGTGGCTCAGGAATCCCTGTGGATTCTGTGGCTCCGGAATCCCTTTATTTCTCTGGCTCCACAATCCCTGTGGATTCTGTGGCTCCGGAATCCCTTTAATTCTGTGGCTCCACAATCCCTGTGGATTCTGTGACTCTGGAATCTCTTTAATTCTGTGGCTCTGGAATCCCTGCAGATTCTGTGGCTCCACAATCCCTGTGGATTCTGTGAGTCTGGAATCCCTGTAGATTCTGTGGCTCTGAAATCCCTGTGGATTCCAGAGGTCCCTATGGGCAAAACCTAAAGGACAAAGCCAAGAGGAGCAACAGGAGGGTGTGTGGAACTGGACATGATCCACGCTCGATCCCAGAAAAATAGATTTTTCCCGGAAAATCCATGGGAAGAGCGTTTCCAGAGGCTGGGTGGAGCCTCCCACATCTAACAGGGATGTAAACTTCGCTGGAATTTCATCCCGACTTGGGATTGGCATCAGGATGTTCCATCCTCCACACCCCAAATTTTCTGAAGTCCGGGTGGCATGCAATGGAGCAGCAGTGGCTTCTCCGTAGCCTCGGTTCTTCGGGAAAGTGGGAGAAGGGCGGGCGTTGGCCCAGGAGGGCTCTCGGCGCCGCTGCGGCAGCTCAGGTTCCGCGGGCCCACAGATCCTCATGGAATATTCATGTGGAGAATGGTGTCAGCTCTCCGCCAGCCCCGGCTTCCCGCCGGCGCCATCGGGAGCGTGGTGGGAGCGGCGGACGGATCTGGAAGATCCCACAAAGCCCCCAAGGAGACTTGGAGGGATCCCCTGTCCCTGCTCCGTCCCCTGCGGTGCTGGGATGGATGTCCCACCATAGAGGCTCCGCCGTTCCCGCCTCAGCTCTTCCAGAACTTTCTCCTGGAGGTAGAAGCCGGGATGGGAAGGGGGAGGTCTTTGGGATCGGGCAGGGCTCACCCAGCTTGGGAAAGGGACTGGTGGGGATTGGGAAGGGGTTGGGGGATCGGGATGAGCCACTGGGAAGCTGCTCAGAACTTTTGGGATGGCTCCATCTTCATCCTCATCCTGCTCCTTCCCTTCTTCCCAGCACCTGCTGAGTGCCGCCAAAATCCACAAANCCCAGCACCTGCTGAATGCCGCCAAAATCCACAAAAATCCACCAAAATCCACCAAAATCTGCCCCTTCAGAATTTATTTCTTTGTCTCTCTTTTTTTTTTTTCTCTTATTCCTTTTTTCCTCCATTTTCCCTGGGTTTTTTTCCCCCATTTTTTCTCCCCTTATTTTTCCTGGTGCTTTTTCCTGTTTGTTTGGAGTTTTTTTCCTGCTTTATCCTTGGTAGATTTTTTTATCCCAATTGTTTCCTCTCCCCATGTTTTCCCTTTCCTCCATTTTTTCCCATTTCTTTTTTCCCCCTGCTGATTCCTCCTGGGGCTTCTTTCCCTCATTTTTCTGGCTAATTCTCCTTTTTTTTTTTTTCCTATTTTCTCCCTGTTCTTCCCTCAGGTTTCTCCCCCCACCCCCATTTTATTTTTCATCTATGTTTTTTTCCCCTTGCTTATTCCTCATAGGGTTTTTTCCCAATTTTTTTCTGTGTTTTTACCCTTTCTCTTTTCTATTTCCCTTCACCATTCCCCTATCCCTGTTTTCTACCTGATTTTTCCCCTCCCCGTTTTTCCTTCAGTTTTCCCCCCATTTCCCCCTGTTTCTTTTCTTCTGTGTTCTTCCCTCTATTTTCTCATTTTCCTTTTCTCTTTTCTCATTTTACCTTTTTTGCCTTTTTTCCTTCACCCCTTTTTTCTTTATTTCCCCTTTCCCCCTTTTTTCTTCTTTGTTTCATTTCCCAGTTTTCCTTTATTTTCCCTTTTTCCTTTTTCCCCTTTTCCGCCTTTTCCCTCCCTCTTCTTTTCCCATTTTTTTTTCCTCTTTCTCCCTTCTTTCTCCCTTTTCCCTTTCCTTTTTTTCCCTTCCTCCAGCACCCTCCAAACTCCGTTATTCCCTGCCCATTCCCCTTCCCAAGGCTCCACTCCCTTGGAGAAGAGGACCCTGATGGGGTTTTCCCTGCAGAGTCCATCACCAGCTGCTCCTCACTTTGGTTTTCCTTCCCAAGGAACCTCAGAAATTCCCAGGACAGGGATTTTATCCCTGAGCATTCCACGAGCAAAGGGCAGCTCTGGGACTGGAGGGACTTTTTGCTCTCCATTTTTAGAAATTTTGTTGAAAAGAAAGGAATGTAATCCAACCAACCGCGAGGTGTGGCTGGAAGGAATCTCCATGGAAGACAGCAGCCTGGGAGCAAAATTCCAGAGCCTGAGCTGTGATTCCAACATTTCCTCATTAAATAAATTATTTATTTATTTATGGAAATACTGGAAGACAGCTGGAAAACAGCTCCAAAGGGTCCCATCCCCTGGGTGTTTCCTGGTGGGATTACAGATAGAGAATTGTCATCCTTAACTTTTCTCCTCTGATCCATGGAAAAACTGCACCATCATGGAGCATCCTGGAAATAAATCACAGCTCCCAGAGCCCGGAATGTTGCTTTAGTCCCAGGTTTAAATAGTTCCTGGATCTTATCCTTATTCCCCTCTCTCAGATATGTTATTTTCTCATTCTGCTTAATTTTATTCCTGCTTGCTCCATCTCTCTCTGTGGCCTGCAGACTTCTAGGGGTTATTTCCAACCAGGCTGGCTGCAATTCCAGGGTTTCTTTGTCCTTGGGAAAAAATTCCCAAGGGCAAAACTTGACCCTTTGGCCCCATCCAGAGGTGGCACTGGGAAATCCCACAGGTTCCGTGTCATTTCCTTGTGGGCAGCACATCCCGATCCTGCAGAATCCAGGAGCTCTGGATCTCCTGGATCCCCTGGCCTGGCAGCCAGATGCAGGTAAGGTCCTGGCTGGAGGTGAGGTCCTGGCTGGAGATTAGATTTGGATTGGAAATGAGGAAAAGCCCAGGCTGGAGGTGACTCTTTGTCCTGGCTGGAAGTGGATCCCAGTTTGGAGGTGAGGTCCAGGCTGGAGGTGAAATCCTGGGTGGATTAGATTTGGGTTGGAGGTGAGGAAAAGTCCAGGTTGGAGGTGATTTTTTGTCCTGGCTGGAAGTGGATCCCAGTTTGGAGGTGAGTTCCCAACTGGAGGAAAGGCTCATCTTGGAGGTGAAGTCCAGACAGAAGACGAGGAAAGGTTCAGCGTGGACATGAGGTCTGGGTCTGGCTGGAGGTGAGGAAAGGTCCAGTTTGGAGGTGAGGTCCCAGCTGGAGTCTTGAGTTCCAGGCTGGAGGTGAGGATCATCTTGGAGGTTAGACCTGGACTGTAGGAAAGGTCCAGCCTGGAGGTGAGTTACAGCCTGGAGGCAAGGCTCATCTTGGAGCTCAGATCTGAGCTGGAGGTGAGGTCCAGGGGACCAGGGGTCCAGGCTGGAGGTGAGGATCATCTTGGAGGTTAGACCTGGACTGTAGGAAAGGTCCAGCCTGGAGGTGAGTTACAGCCTGGAGGCAAGGCTCATCTTGGAGCTCAGATCTGAGCTGGAGGTGAGGTCCAGGGGACCAGGGGTCCAGGCTGGAGGTGAGATGAGGTCCAGCCTGGAGGTGAGGTCCTGGCTGGAGGTGAGGTGAGGTCATGATTGGAAGTTAGATCCAGGCAGGAGGTGAGGTCCTGGCTGGATGTGAGGTCCTGACAGAAAATGGTGTTCATTTTGGAAGTAAGGTCCAAGCAGGATGGGATGAANCAATCTGCTGATGGACCCAAACCTATCAAAGTGTGAGGCCTCGTGCCCGGGGATCCATTTTGTGCCCATTTGTGGGTTTGACTTGGGTGTAGCCCCAAGGGGTTCCTGCACTGGCCCAGCTGGATCCTTTCAATAAATCCCTTTTATCCTTTCATTCTACTCAGTCTCTGTTTCCAGGTGAACCTACCCAGGCATCAAGGTGAGGTCCAGACTGGAGGTGAGGTTCATTTTGGAGGGGAAGTCCGGTTTGGAGGTGAGGTCTCAGTTGGAGGAAAGGTCCAGCCTGGAGGTGAGATCCTGGTTGGAAGTGAGGTCCAGTTTTGAGGTGAGGTCAAGGCAGGAGTTGAGGTCCCAGCTGGAAGTGAAGTCCAGACTGAAGGTGAGATTCATCTTGGAGGTGATGTCCAGTTTGGAGGTGAGGTCCAGTTTGGAGGTGAGGAATGGTCCAGCCTACAGGTGAGGTGTGATCCTGGCTGGAGCTGAACGCCTCCAGCAAACCCACAAAGGTTCCTCCACTTCCAGACACGGGAACTCTCCAGTTAAAAACATTCCCCTTCCATGAGTGGGTGGGAGCTCCAGTTCCCACTGGAATTCCAGTTTGGGTGTCTGAATTTCGGGGTGTTTGAATTTTTGGGTGTTTCATTTTCAGTTGTCTCCTTTTCTGGTGTGTTTGGAAGAAACTCCATGAACTGGTCGGGAGAGATGAGGAGTGGGAACACACCTGGGACTCTCAGCAGGGACTATGCTCCTGGGGAGGCAGAGTTAGTCCAAGCTGAGGCATTCTGAGATAAAAAATGGGATCCAAGATTCCAGGGCTGTGAATTCCACTGCTATCCTGACTCTGCCTCTGGAATATTTCCTGCTGTTTTTCAGCTGACATTTCCTCTTTTCCTTTTGGAAAAAATCTCCTCCTGTTCTCACCTCCCAAGTCCTAGAAAACGCTCAAACACAGCAATTAACAGGAATTCTTATTCTCCCTCTCTTCATCCAGAGCTGGAAAAGGAGTTTTTTCAGCCATGAAGCTCGGAAAGACACGTCCGTCCAAGGATGAGCATCGGAAACAAGGTACGGTCATGGAATGATGGTGGATCCTGGGAACTGCAGCCGTGGGAGAGGAAGGGCTGCCTGTTCCCTGGGCCCCCCAACTAGGTGGGGCTGGAATTGGACACCTCTGGAAAGGCAGGAGAGGGCAGCGATTGGAAATTCACTGCTGTTTCCATTCAGAGCCGAGGATCAGTTTTCTGCTGCAAGGAAAAGCAGGAATGTTGTAGTACAGGCAGGGAAAAGCCCTGGTTTGGGTCGTGGTTCGGAGAAAACTTCCCCCCTTTTTCCAGCCAGGTTTGAGGGTAGGAAAAGGGAATTCTGCCTGGGATGCTGGCATGGAAACCTGAGTGCTCTTCCCAGAACCCAGGTGTTCCCCTCGTGGTTGAAGCTTCCACAGGAAAACCTCCAGGATGCAAAGGCAGGAGCTGGTCCCATAGAAGTGTCCCCACAGGCTGGATTTATCCATGGTCATGGAATGGTCACTGCGTGGTGTGGGCTCCTGATCCCACCTTTCCCAGGAACCTCCAGCTGCCCCACACCTTCCCTGGACTGGGATTGTGATTCCGACCCCCTGGCCACCGGATAAGGTACGGGTGGACGTTCTGCCCCCGCTGCCTGCTGGCTGAGCCAGTATTCCCAGTGTTCTGTGGGAATGGAACCAATCCCAATCCCCAGTTCCATGGATGTGAGGTTCCATTCCCTCACATCCAGACTCCTTCTTCGGGTTGGATCAGGACCAACCTGGCCTTGGATGCTTCCAGGGATCCAAGGGCAACCACAGCTTCTCTGGGAATTCCAGCCCAGCCCCTTCCCACCCTCCCAGCCAGGAATTCCTTCCCAAGATCCCATCCCAATTTCCCCTTTCTCACTGGGAAGCCATTCCCTGTGTCCTGTCCCTCCATCCTTTATCCCAAATCCCTCGCCAGCTCTCCTGGAATCCCTTCAGGCCCTGGAAGGGGCTCTGAGCTCTCCCTGGATCCTTCCCTTCTCCAGCTGGGCATTCCCAGCTCTCCCAGCCTGGCTCCAGAGTAGCTCCAGCCCTGGAGCAGCTCCAGGGTCTCCTCTGGACTCTCTCCAGCAGCTCCATGACCATCCTGTGCCGAGGATCCCGGAGCTGGAGGCAGTAAATCCCAACTCGTGTGACTCTGGCTCAGTCTCCATCTCCAGGCTGAGTCAAGGACTCCCTTTCCCTCAGGAAAGGAACATTCCAGCAACTTTTTCCAGTAGAAATACAGGCACGGGGATGCACCGGTGGAATCTGGGCTCCTGCAGTTTTTTCCTCTTGGGAATGACCCATTTCTCCCATTTTTTCACCCCTCTCTCTCTCTCTCCCCCATAACCAAGGAATTTGTTGTCTTTGCAACATCACTTGTGCTCCTCAGGTCTCCAGCTCTTCCTCAAATGCTCTTTCAGCCCCTGAATTCGAGATGCTGCCATTATTCCTTATTTTTCCTTCCCAAAACCCTCCGAGCAGGGATTCTGCCCGGATGGAATTCCATGTCATCTCTTTTCCGAGCAGGTTGTCCGAGACCCGACCTGGTTCCCATTGTTTTTGTGTTCCCGGCCGAAGGGGATGGATTGCTTTCCCTTCTCTCAGCCTTTAATTATTCACGGATGGAAATTAAAACCGGAGCCATTCCTTTGTCCTCTTCCTGCAGACGATCCGGCTGTTCTGGAAACAGAAGACCTGGATAGAAAGGCCATGAGATACGGAGCAGGCCTGGAGCCAGACACCATCTCACTGGCCTCTGTCACCGCTGTCACCACCAATGTCTCCAATAAAAGGTGAGATCCGGGGTTGGGATTGTGCCAGCGGGAGGAGAGGACAGACATCCCAAAAACGCGTGACCCCTGGCACAGGGAATGTTGGGAATTGTTGTCCTGTGGAGCCAGTGGGCTGGTTTTTTTTTGGAGAAAAAAAAAAGTTGGGATTCATCGTCCCATGGAGCCACTGGGCTGTTTTTTTGCAAAAAAAAAAAAAAAATTGGAAATGGATTTATTAGGAAAAAAAAAATATGTTGAGAATCATTGTCCCATGGAGCCAATGGGCTGTTTTTTTGGGGGAAAACAATGTTGGGAATCATTGTCCCATGGAGCAAGTGGGCTGGTTTTTTTGGAGAAAATATCCCAAAATCTTGGGAATCATTGTCTCATGGAGCAAGTGGGCTGTTTTTTTGGAGAAAAAAACCCAAAAATGTTGGGAATCATTGTCCCGTGGAGCCAGCAAGCTAGTTTTTTTGGAGAAAAAAAATAACGTTGGGAATCATTGTCCCATGGAGCCAGTGGGCTTGTATTTTTGGGGGAAAAAAAAGTTGGAAATTATTGACTCATGGAGCAAGTGGGCTGGCTTTTTTTGAAAACAAAACAAAACAAAACCTACTGGGAATTATTGTCCCTCTGGGAGGGACTGGGATGGAATTCCCAGAGAAGCCACAGCTGCCCCATCCCTGGAAGCATCCCAGGCCAGGCTGGACAGAGCTTGGAGCCCCTGGGATGATGAGAGATGTCAAGCTCTGGATGACCTTTAAGGTTCCTTTCCACCCAAACTATTCCATGATTCCATGAATTCCACCCGTGGTTTGACCGGGGGTTTCTCCTGCCTCTCCCAAGGTCCAAGCCGGACATCAGGATGGAGCCGAGTGCCGGGAGGCCCATGGATTACCAGGTGGGTGACACCAACCTGCGCCCTCAGGGTCACAACCCAGGCTTGGGGGCACCGTTCACAGGCACCGAGCTCCTGGTGCTCACTGGGCTTAGAACCAGGACTTCCCAAGAGCTGGAATTTCACTGGTGGAGCTGTAAACTCAGGATGAAGTAATTGATTGGGTTTGCTGTCCAGCCTGTGAAACCCAGAGAGCCCAAATTAGACCCAAATTAAGCCCAAATTAGGCTCTCTTTGATATTGTCTCCATGAAATTCCTCCTTGGAGCAACCTGGGATGGCACAGAGTGGAATGGAATGAGCTTTAAGGTCCCTCCCAGTGCCAAGCACTCTGTGATCCCATTGTGTTTTCCAGCAGAAGCGAAGCCAACGGGATCAGTCTCTCTGATCCCACAGCTTGGTTAAATCCATTGGATTTTCCACGTTGTGTGAAACACCCACACCCCGGGGCTGGAACAACCGGAATTCCTGGGATCTCCTGCATCCCACACCCCGCCAGCCCCTCCTCATCCATGTCCCGGTGGGAATTGCACTGGGAATTCCCCTCGGTCCAGAGGTGAAGGGCAGCCTGGAGCTGCTCCTGGGATATGGAATGTTGGGAATTCCTCTCCCCAGGTCAGCGTCACCATCATTGAGGCCCGGCAGCTTGTGGGGCTCAACATGGACCCCGTGGTGTGCGTGGAGGTGGGGGAGGAGAAGAAATACACCTCCATGAAGGAATCCACCAACTGCCCCTACTACAACGAGGTAGGTCCGACCCCGGTGCTTCTCCAGCCCCTGCGGGCTACTCCGCCCTCGATCCATGGTGGTTTTTTTTGGGTTAAATTCCCATCAGGTGAAATCTAAAACCACTCAGGAGAAATGAAGCCTTTGCCCTCTGAAGTTTTTTGATTAGGGATTCCCAGGTTTTCCAAGAGATCTGCGCTTCCGTTGGCTCCCACGCTCAGTGGGGGATCGGTGATCTGTGTGATCCCACGCTCAGTGGTTTTTTATCCGTGGGGGTTTTTTTGGGTTAAATTCCTGTCGGAATAAGGTGAAATCTCAAACTCCGCAGGAGAAACAAAGCCTTAGCCCTCTGGGGTTTTGTAATCAATGATTCCCAAGTTTTCCGAGAAATCTGTGCTTCTGTTGTCTCCCCATGCTCAGTGGGGAATCAGTGATCTGTGTGGTCCCACGCTCAGTGGTTTTTTATCCGTGGGGGTTATTTTGGGTTAAATTCCTATCAGAATAAGGTGAAATCTCAAACCCCGCAGGAGAAATGAAGCCCTTGCCCCTCTGAGGTTTTTTGATCAGGGATCCCCAGGTTTTCCAAGAAATCTGCGCTTCCGTTGGCAGCCACAGCTTCTCTGGGGGGTTCTCAATCCGATGGATCCCACCCCTCACGATTCCTCTTTCCCTTCCAGTATTTCGTCTTCGATTTCCACGTCCCCCCCGATGTCATGTTCGACAAGATCATCAAGCTGTCCGTAAGTGGCCCCCTTGGCCTTGCCCTCATCCTTTTTGGGTGGCTTTTGGGATGCAAACAACCCCTTTTTGGGATGGATTTAAGGTCCTTGATGTGAGATTCCCAACAGGAATCCTCTTCTTCACATTCCCAGTCTGTTTTTCTGTTCCAGCCTCCTTTCCTGGCTCTACAGAGCTCCTGCATTCCCTGTGTTCCTTCATGATCTCCAGTATTCCAGAGCCAGGTAGAACCAAACCTTGGAATTTATTTATTTTTATGAGAAAATAAAATTTCGTGAATTTTTTAAAAAGTTTATTTCTTCCTGAGCCTGCCAGGGAAATTTCTGGAGCATCAGAGCTATTGTGGAAATCCAGGACTGGAATACTGAGAGCAAAGTTGAGGTTTCAGTCCACCCAAAATCAGGAAGCTGATGGACATGACTTCCAGATCCCCTGCCCAATTAGGGCACATTAATTAGGATCATTCATTAGGACCATTCATATCCGAGTGCACAGACTGGCTGTACGATTTCTCCCAATTTTCCCCAAATTCTGAGCATTCTAAAGGCTTTCCCCTCAATTAAATATCCCAGTGTTTGCTGCTGTAGTGGCTGCAAAAGGGATCTTGCTCCAAATATTAATTTCTTTTGCATTTTTTGGTCATTCCAAATATAAACTTCCTGGCAATTCCACTAATCAGGAGCTGCCAACTCCACCAGGCCTCTTGGCGTCCTTAGAACCCTCTCCAGACCAAGGAAAACTCCTCAGATCCTTTCCCATCCGGCACTGAGGACCTCTGGAATGTCTCTGTGGCTCCCAGCTCCTGGGAAAACTCCTGAGTGGTTTTCCCCTCTTGGTTTCCAGGTGATCCACTCCAAAAACCTCCTGCGGAGTGGGACGTTGGTGGGCTCCTTCAAGATGGATGTTGGGACCGTTTACACCCAGCCTGGTACGTGAAGGTTCTTTTTGTGACAATTCCCGGGTGCCTGCACCTGCTCGGTGGAGCAAAATTCCTGGAAAAGGAGCCAGGCAGGGGCTGGTTTCCTTGGAAAACGCTTTCCCAGTTTGTAAGAGATGGGAGAGATGGAGACTCCAGGCGGCTCTCTGTATAACGCTGTTTATTGTATAGTCAGAGTTACAGCAGTCAGGGGTTGTGGGTCGTGGCCAATGCCTACGGCTGCTGGCCAAAGGCAAGCCACGTGTCCTGAAGTCCAATTCTATCCATGCTACAAAAGCGTTCGATCTTGTTCTTTGCTTTGCATCTTCTTACATAACAACCAATTAACACCACACACAAAACCTATACATTTACATAGAACCTATCAAAACTGCTAAAATTACCACACTATGTTAATAACTAACCAATCACCTGAGTTAGTAGTTACACGTTAAACTTTAAAAACTTGTTTTGCAGTGATGTTTTCTTCTACCTCTGTAGATAACATCTTTCTGCCTGCCTACGCTCTTTTTCTTGGTAGAAACAATGCCTTATTTTCAGAGCACTCAACCTTTTGGACTTTCTGCCTTCTAACTCGACTAAGCCATTGTTCTAAACCTTCCAACTCGACTTAACCTTTGTTCTCTCTGCTGCTTCAGCAGCTCCCTGTGCAACAATCTCTTTTATATATCAAAATTTGCTTTCATTTCTATAAAACCTTCTCCTAAGCATTCATCTCTATAAAACTTTTCATCCTTCCCAACACCGGTTTAGGGTAAATATCCAAGATATAAACAAGTCACCTGGACTCCGTGGTAGGCCAGGGAAGAGCACTTTGCCCCTCCGGAGAAGGGCCTATATCCTATCCCGGAATTGTGGAATCACAGGATGGTCTGGGCATGACGGGACTTTAAAGAGAATTTAATTCCACCCCTCGCCACGGGCAGGGGCACCTCCCACCATCCCAGGCTGCTCCAAGCCCCAATGTCCAACCTTTCCTTGGACACTCCCAGGGATCCAGAGGTTCTCTGGGAATTCCAGCCCAGCCAGGAATTCCTTCCCAAGATCCCACCCTAAGCTCCCCTTTCTCATTGGGAAGCAATTCCCTGGTTCCTCCAGCCCTTTCCCAAATTCCAGCTCTCCTGGAACCCCTTGAGGCTCGGGCAGGGGCTCCCAAGATTCCCTGGATCCTTCCCTGATCCAGCTCTCCTGGGTGTCACTGAGGTCCCTCCTGGGTGTGCTGGTGGCCATCCCTGCCTTGCCAAGGAAGGAGCCCCAGGTGACATTCCCAGACAGGACATCCACATTCCAGACAGGAATGTTCCAGGGCTGGATCCTGCCCTGCATTTCGTCCAGACTGGAAAAGAGAGGTTGATTCGAGCTGCTCGTCATCGAGTCCAGCCATCCCCAGCATTGCCAAGGTCCCATGTCCCCAAGCGCCACATCCACACTGCTTTAAATCCCTCCAGGGATGGGGACTTGAGTCTCCACCCCTCTCCAGTTTATCCCGATGTTTCTCTATCTGCAGCACCTTCCCAACAAATTTTCCAGGGGTTTGTTGGGATCCCTCACACACAGGGCGGGTCCCACTCCACGGGAGGCCGTGTCCTGGTGGTGTTGGCCGTGTCTGCTTGTGACAAAGGTCTCTTTCCCCCCCCGGGGTTGCAGAGCACCAGTTCTACCACAAATGGGCCATCCTGTCTGACCCCGAGGACCTCACTGCCGGCCTCAAGGGCTACCTCAAGTGTGACATCGCCGTGGTGGGCAAAGGGGACAACATCAAGACCCCGCACAAGGCCAACGAGACGGACGAGGATGACATCGAAGGGTAGGGATCTCCTGGAATCCGCTCCTTCCCGGCTCCCTCGGGAATGGCTTTCCACCTCTCTTTGCCTTGGATGGGATAACAGGATCCAAACCTGGGGCTGGTGGCAAACACGGAGCCGTGAAAGGTCAGAGGGACTGATCCGGTGCCTTTCCGAGAGGGAATGGTGCAATTCCAGGTGACCTCCAGCGTGGAGTCGTGGTTCCTGTGGGGTCAGGCCATCTGCTGGGGGTTGAATTCTACAGCAACCCCAGCCTGGTGTCACCCAGCCTGATGTCCCCAGCCTTTACCTGACGTTCCTGATGGGATGGGACGGGAAAATGGGATGGTTTGGGAAAATGGGATGGGGTGGGATGGGATATGATCCTATAACGTAAGGCAGAGCAGGCAAGTCTGGATGAGGTTTCCCAGGCCATATGTGTGGACAGGGCTCTTCAGAACATCTCAAAGGTCATGGAACAAAAATCAGGAACTTCACAGCTTGATTCCAACCCCAAAACTTTTCCTGACTAAATAAGCATCTCTGTTTCAAATCTGCCTCTCAGACTCTCCCCACGTGGTATCATGGAATTGTTAAGGTTGGAAAAGACCTCTGGGATTGAGTCCAGCCATTAACAGTCCAAAACCACCAGCACAGCTCTCCTGACTTGCTGGGGTTTGAGGAACCACCTCCAGTACTTTGGGCTTCATTCCAAGTCATGGAGATGTTCTCCTACTTATTCCTAAAATCCTGGAATGGTT
The DNA here is from genome assembly GCA_013400175.1 of Phainopepla nitens. Lineage (NCBI taxonomy): Eukaryota > Metazoa > Chordata > Aves > Passeriformes > Bombycillidae > Phainopepla > Phainopepla nitens. Next base: position 12,237 of record VXBQ01014967.1, on the reverse strand, counting down.
TGTTTTGGAAGGGATCTTCAAGATCACCTTGTTCCAACCCTCCTGCCTCGGAGCAGGGACATCTTCCACCAGATAGGGACAACTCCATCAATCCCGAGAATTCCCCTAGAAATATTTTGTTCGCAGCATTTCTACAGGCTCATCTAGTCCTGCAGAGGAGGAAAGCCACATATCCAAAAAACCCCCAATGGATGGAGTTTATTTCATCCCCAAAATAATCCTCCAAGCGCCCTTTCATAAGGAAAAAAAACAACTCTTCCAAAATCCCCCTCATTCCATTTCCTTGGAATGGCGTGGAAGCGGAAGGAGTCGACACTCAGAAAATGGAGCAGCTCCTCTTTGGTCTTTCAAGGAGCCACAAAGGCTTGAAAAGTTCATCACTGACGCAGCTCTCCGGAGCCCTGGCTAGCTCTCGCCACACCCTCCGGTGCTGCGCCGAGTGTGGGGAACAGCGGTGGCGGTGTTGGTGCCGTATGCTGAACCTGCAGAGCTGACGGCTCTACAGAGTGATCTGCCATCAAGGAGGGGATAAAGGAGTGGAGGAGAGGCTTTTTGTCTGGGGTTCCAATAGGGTTTATTCGGTTGGAGGGGACAGGAGCAAAAAGCCCCGAGCACTGGCGTGCAGGGGGTTTTATACAACTCAAAATCAATGGGAGGGTGCAAAGAACAAACCAACAGGGAATCCTCAGAGGAGGGGCGAGGGATGAGCCAAAGGATTGCATAACAGGTTGGGAGCCAACAGGAACAAGGGGAGGAGAAAGGGGGTCACATGGGCCAATGGGGCGTTGAGGATTAGGGGATTTCCAAAGGGGTGGTGACATCGGGGATTGGCCCATGTGGGGATTGACAATGAAAGGTCTGGAACAAAGGGCTGGGTTACATCAACTGACAGGGAAGAAGCTGGAACAAGGGGAGGGGATACACTGATTGACATTTTCTTGGGGGTGGATACAACCAAGGGAGGAACCATTGTGGGTAGGGATTAAGGAGGAACAGGGTTAAACCATTTAAAATTATAAACAATGAAATGAAAAATAAATATGCACTGCAACACATCCCATCCAACCTTCAGTCTTCCCCGACCACCCCACCCCAGGAGCTATTCCCAGCTCCTCCCACTGACATTCCAGGAACCTCCTGCTCCCAGACGGGGTCCCCCCGGAGCGGCAGTGGGCTCGGTTCTACGTCAAGATCTACCGCGCCGAGGGGCTGCCACGCATGAACACCAGCATCATGGCCAACGTCAAGAAGGCCCTCATCGGGGAGAACAAGGACCTGGTGGACCCCTACGTGCAGGTGGCCTTTGCAGGGCAGAAGGTGAGCGGCGAGGTGACCACAAGAGGTGACATCAGCAAGTGGCCAGAGATGGTCTTGGTCATCCTTGCATGTCGGGATGGGTGTGGTGGCACCTGGCACACCAAGATGGGCGTGGCATCGCCTGGTATGTCGTGTCACCTTGCATGTCAGGATGGGCATGGAGTTACCTAGCACATCGAGATGGGCTTGGTGTCACCTGGCATGTGGTGTCACCTGGCATGTCAGGATGAGTGTGGTGTCACTCGGCACATCGAGATGAGCGTGGTGTTACCTGGCACACCAAGATGGGCGCAGTGCCACCTGGCACACCGAAATGGGTGTGGTGTCACCTGGCACATTGAGATGGGCGTGATGTCACCTGGCATGTAGTGTCACCTGGCACTCAAGATGGGCATGGTGTCACCCGGCAGGTGGTATTACCCGGCATGTGGTGTCACCTGCCACATCGAGATGGGCATGGTATCACCTGGCATGTGGTGTCACCTTGCATGTCAGGATCAGCGTGGTGTCACCTGGCACATCAAGATGGGCATGGTGTCACATCAAGATGGGCGTGGCGTCACCTGGCATGTGGTGTCAACTGACACACTGAGATAGGCATGGTGTCACCTGGCACACCGAGATGGTCATGGTGTCACCTGGTGCATCGAGATAGGTGTGGTGTCACATCGAGAGGGGCGTGGTGTCACCTGGCATGTGGTGTCATGTGGCACACCAAGATGGGCGTGGTGTCACCTGGCATGTGGTGTCACCTGGCACATCAAGATGGGCAGGGTGTCACCTTGTTTTCACTCTTGGGCATGGTGTTACCTTGTTTTCGCTCTCCAGGATGGGTTTGAGCCCTGTCTGGTTGAGGAAGAGGATTCTTTACTCAGGAGTGGGTGGAATGGGTGGAAGGGAAGATCAGGTGGTGAGGGACAGTTTGGGAGATCCAACCCCGTCGGAAATCAAGGCACAAAAATTTTCTCAAACAATAATACAAGCAAACACATTAGGAGAGAGGCTTAAAAAAACTTTCACAACTCATAGTAAAGCAACAAACCCAAAACTTATAAGAACCCTCGCTACTCTTAATACAACCCCTCGACAATATAATTCCATAACAATATTTCAATATTATGAAAGACTGCCAGACTTAAAGACTAGAAGCAAGAATGTGGATTTATAGTTTAAGCAGAAACATGTTAAGCTAGCTAGTGGAAAGTTTAGAGTTTAAAGTTTAAAATATAAGAGTAGTTACAAAGGTAGTAAGAAGTTTAAAGGTGTATACTGTAAGTTTGTGTGTTGTTATATGATTGGTTAAGAGAGTCTGCACTGCAGAAAAACATGTAAAACAAAATAATTAACTATTGGGTTAAAGACATGAACAATCTTTGCAGCAAGAATTTATTAGCTAATAAATCTTTAAAAGGCTTTATAGCCAGAGGTCTTTTGACCTCTGACTTATGCAGCAAAGGCAGGCTCACCCTTCACAACACCATAGAAGATAAAAGCAATATATTGTTTTAATATTGCTTTAATAAATGCTTTAACACATCTCTCACAAATCACGTCTCTCTCACACAGTCCCAACACAGCCCTTGTCTGATATCTGCGTCTTTTCCAGGGAAAAGAAATTAAATTTATCCCTCTCAATTCCCAGGGAAAGACTTCCATACAAAAGAGCAGCTACGAGCCCCTCTGGAACGAGCAGATCATCTTCACAGAGATGTTCCCCCCGCTGTGCAAACGGATCAAGATCCAGATCCGGGACTCAGACAAGGTCAACGACGTGGCCATCGGGACCCATTTCATCGATCTGAGGAAGATCTCCAACGAAGGGGACAAAGGTAAAGGTTGAAGTGGGGGCATTGCTTTGGCAGGAATGGCAAAATTCAGATTTCAGACTCAAATTTGGCAGAAAACACAGTTCCTTTGGCAGAGTTCCCAAAGTTTTCCGGGCTGTTTCCCACCCCTGGGATTTCTTGGTGCTCATCAGAGAGAGTTTGATGTTCTGAAATTTGAGAGGTTCCTGGACCAGTACCCTGAAAACCAAGGCCGTCACAAACCTTCAGCCAATACCTGAGAGCTAAAAAAAATTTCCCCAGAAAAATTTGCTCTTCCAAAAATCCCATGGATGGACGAGCATTTGTCAGGCTCCCGATTCCCACATGTGGGCAGAGATGGGTATCAAGACGTGGGATTGGAGAGGGACTAACGGGGGAGTTCTCCTTCCTTGACCCTAAAAATGGGGAATTGCTGAAGATCTGCCCAGTTTCCATCACTGCCTTCCCTGCAAATTTCCCCGAAAAGAACCCCCAGGAGGCTCTGGGGAAGCCTCAGGCTTTTTAATTAATTAAATATTATCTTTATTTCTCTATCTTTAATTAAACTTCCTGAAAGGAGGGGACAGCTGGGGGTGTCGGGCTGTGCTCCCAGGAACAGGGACAGGAGGAGAGGGAACGGCTTCAGGCATTGCCAGGGGACGGTCAGGTTGGATATTGGGAAAATTCCTTCCTGGAAATGGCTGTTCATCCTCGGCACGGGTGGAGTTTCCATCCCTGGAGGGATTTAAAAGCCATTTGGATGTGCCACTTGGGGACGCGGGTTTGTGGTGGCTTTGGCTGGGATCCAATGGAAAAACTGCTGGAAAAATCTCCTGCGGGAGATTGAGGTAAAAGACTTAAATCCTTCCACTCACCCTTGGTGGTGCCGGGGCAGGCTCAGGTTGGACATCAGCAGGCATTTCTCCCTGGAAAGGGTGGCCAGGCCTTGGCAGGGACACCCCCAGGGAGGTTTGCAGTGCCCATCCCTGGAGGTGTCCCAGGAATTCCTGTATGTGGCACTGAGTGCTCTGGGGTGGGGACAAGGTGGGGATCAGGTTGTGATATGCGTAAGAAGTTCAAAACTTGTAAAAGTCACGAAGTCGTTATGGTTTATTTCAGTGACAGGGGTATGTAATAATAATTTCAAAGGCGTATTTGAAATTCTGTTCAATTGTGTTTCCTTTTATTTCTTAAAATGTTATATATGCATTAAGTTTTGTAACACACTCATACATATTTATTTCCCAGTCTCACCTATTATTGTTTTGCACGGAAGTGAACCTCATGCTTGTTTTTGGGCACGCACCATCATCATCTTTGGGTTTTTCTACATTCCAAAAGACAATATACACATCTAAATTAACTATAAAATTGGTAAAAATTTTGTAAGTTTTTAAAAATTTTTCCAAACCCCTTGTCTCATTTTGACTCGATGGTCTGGGAGCTCTTTTCCAACCCAAATGATCCTGGAATTCCCTGAAAACTGCCTCCATGGATTGCAACTGTTATGCGGGAAAAATTTCTACAATAAGTGAAGCTGATATGTATTTATTTAGCACTGAGCACATGTGGGGAAAACTCCTAAAATGGTATATGCAGAAGGCCTGGGGGTCATGCTCTCCTTTTATCTTCCAAGGTGTTACATATGCACAGAACTTTATATATATTCTATTTCTGAATTTGCTTATCTTTGTTTTGTATGGTAACTAGTTCTACATTTTTTTTGGGCATAGGTTGTTTTTTTTATTTTTTGGTAATTGTTTAGATTTCTAGTTTTGTTTCGTTTGAGAGACATAGGGCCTTTTTTATTTTATTTTTTTTGTATTTTTTGTTTTTTTATTTTATATTTTTTTGTATGTTTTGCTTTTTCTTATTTTGCATGTTCAGACTATATTTATTTTTCTTACTATAAGAAACGCCAGGCGTTTGTATTTTTTACAAGCATAGTGAAGGGCATAGGTGCTGAATATGACTTTGATTAAGCTTGTTACATTCTGGAAGATAATATACTGTAAAAATATAAAAATAGGTTAGCTATAAATTGATTAAAGACTGAACTCCTTGTCTCAGCGGCATGGACACATGAGAACTTGGACTTCCATGGACACATGAGAACACACCCCAGCCGGTGTCACCACACCGCGGAAAGCAACTGTCCTACTAATTAACAGTTAGAAAGTGGTATGTTAATTAGCAGCTCTGGGCACACGAGGGGTATCCCCTCCAAAGATGTGTTCAAAATTCACAGAGCTCTGAATCCCTGTTTATTCACAAAAAACCTACATATTCACAAAATTCCCCAAAAGGCCCGTACATGGGCATTACCTGACCCTGCTCATCCCCGCTTCGTATTGAAATGAGCTCCAAGTCCTCTCAGGCTTGCACAGTCCTTCGCTTGAGATGGGTCAGGGGGTTTTGAAATGGGTCAGTGGTCTCCTGAGATGAAGGCAGGGAGGTCTTCCTCATGGTCAACTTGTCACCTTGGTCATGCTGGCAGGCCCTCTGGCCACTTGGGCATAGTCCAAACTTCTCAGTTCTGGTTCCCATGTTTTCTTCATCTTCACAATGTTCTTATCCTCCCTTCTCGCTTCCTCAAACCCAACCAAGTCGCATAAGCAATGCATTGACTTGGCCTAATTAACTTTAATTAACTTTATCAGATAATTATTATTAACCATCCTGCTTTGCTCCCAATCTTTTCTGCTTCTCAAAGCAGAAATTTTAAAAAATTTTTCCAAACCCCTTTTCTCATTTCGACTCGATGGTCTGGGAGCTCTTTTCGGACCCAAACGATCCTGGGATTCTGCTTCTCAAAGCAGAAACCCTTAATCAATGTATTGTCTCTGTCCTTCTGGCTACTCTCTTAATTTTAACACCAATTTAATTCACCCACCTGCCCATTCCCTCCCCTCAGGTTTCCTGCCCACCTTCGGCCCCGCCTGGGTGAACATGTACGGCTCCACGCGGAACTACACCCTCATGGACGAGCACCAGGAGCTCAACGAGGGCCTGGGCGAGGGCGTCTCCTTCCGCGCCCGGCTCCTGCTGGGGCTGGCCGTGGAAATCCTGGACACCACCAACCCTGAGATCAACAGCTCCACCGAGGTGCAGGTGGAGCAGGCCACAGCTGTGGCTGATGTAAGTCCCCGTGAGACCCCACAGGTAGCCCCACAGCATCCCGGGATTTCCCGAGTTTGGGGTCTCAGGAATATTGGGTTGTAACCCTCGGCCTCGTAAATACAGGGTTCCAAGCGTTGTCCCAGCTGTTCTGCGTCTCACAGAGCAACCCAAGTAAATCTTGTGGGATTTCAGGTTTTTAGGATCGTTCCAGTGCTCGCTTCCCTTAGGAGAGGTGGGAAAGGCAAAGTGGCATTTTTTGTCTATCACTGGCACAGCTTTTCCAGAGACGCTGGGGCTGATCCATCCCCGGACGTGTCCAAGACCAGGTTGGACAGGGCTTGGGACGGAGGAAGGTGACCCTGCCCGTGAAACCAGACGATCTTTAAGGTCCCTTCCCACCCAAACCATTCCACGATTTCTGTCATCTCCTGAATTTAGGGATGTTTCTCCATCTGGGAAGTACACACAGACAGTGACTCATCCCCTAATTCCGGCTGTCCCGCTCTTATCCTGATGGGTTTCAATCGGAAGCCAAGAATCTCATTTTTATTTCCCACCTGGAAACCACCTGGAAACAGAACCTTTCCAATTCCACGGGAGCATCCAGGCACCTGGATTTGTTGGTTTGATCAGTTCAGTGTGGGTGAACTAAGCCTGGTATTCCTGAATGTCCCCTCCTGGGCAAGGGGTGACGGATACCAACACTGTTCAAGCTTATTTTAATTTAAGATCTAAAAAAATCTAAATCTAAAACTAAAATTCAGATTTCAAATGTCAATAAATTTAATTTTTTTAAAGTTTTAAAATAAAATTTTTAGATTTAAAATATAATTAATTTGAATTAGTATCTTTAATTTAAGGACACTAAAATGAAATCTTTAATTAAACGCTCTCTACAACGAGCCAAGATGTGGGAGACAAAACCCTCCTGGTCCCTTTGGAAATGGCATCCCGAGGGATGGACCTGTCCCTCCCTCTGGCCCCAAACCTCAACCCTGGCATCTTTTTCTCCTGCAGAACTGCAGCGGGAAAATGGAAGAATTCTTCCTCTTCGGAGCCTTCCTGGAGGCCACCATGATCGACAGGAAGATTGGGGACAAACCCATCAACTTCGAGGTCACCATAGGTCGGTTGTTTTTATTTCGGGGAGCGTGGTGGTTGTGAAAACCAGAATCCAAAGCCGGGAGCGGGGTTTATTCCCGATTTTCCGTTCCCACCCCTACTGAAGCAGGTTTGGGGAGCAGGGAACGGCTCCTCCATGGGCATGAGGGATGTGGGATCCCATGTCCCAGATTTTGTGGGGCTGACCCCTCTCCCACCCTGGCTTTGTGCTCCGGAGGGGCCAGCTCCAGGAGGGAATGTAATTCCCAGGGGATTGAGAGGGGACAGGAGCAGGGCATGGACTAAGAGGATATCAAATCAATTTCAATGCAACTCAGTGCCACCCCAGTAGAACAAAAGGGGCACTTAAGAAAACTTTTAAATTAACATTATTAATATCAAACATAACTGAATGTTCCTTAACTCTGGCAATATTGAACCTTAACTTTGCTTAATCTTAGTAACACTTAATTCAAATTAAATTAAACACAACGAAATTAAAAATTAATATCTTAAAAAGTTACAAATACAACAAAATGTAACTTAGTCCAGTATCATTGATACAAAAAGGCACTGGTAATTTGAAAAATCTATGATTAAAATGAAAACTGGAGGATGCTACTGGAAGGATTATAAAGGTGTGACAAGCATATCATGATTTTACATAATTCGTTTTTGAGAACAGCTTATGGCCTCTTCCTAATTTCCTCTTTCCTAATTTCCTAATTTCCAGCTCCTGGTCATGGTACCAGGGAGTTAAACTCCAATGTTCTCTGTGATTCCAGCAGAGAAAACTTCTGCCAGCCTGAATTCAGTCCCAGAGCTGGGAGTTATAACCCTGTGAATCGATTCCAATTTTTTGTTTTGTTTTGTTTTGTTTTCTTTTTCCTTGAGGTAACTATGGCAACCAGGTGGATGGCTCCAGCAAACCCCTCCTGCGGAGGAAGAAGGAGGGAGGGGACGGAGACGAGGAGGAGTCGGAGCTGCTCCAGAATTCCAGTGAGGATGAGGGTGGTGAGGATGGAGAGCTGGTCTCCGTTTCTTCATCCCAGCCCATGAAGCCCCTGGTCACGGACAGGTCAGTGTGTCCACCTGGTCACGGACAGGTCAGTGTGTCCACCTGGGCATGGACAGGGCGGTGTGTCCACCTGGTCACAGACAGGTCAGTGTGTCCACCCAGTCGCGGACAGGTGAGTGTGTCCACCTGGTCACAGACAGGTCAGTGTGTCCACCCAGTCGCAGACAGGTCACTGTGTCCACCTGGATTTGTACGATCAGTGTGCCCACCTGGGCACTGGCTCAGTGTGTCCAGCTGGTAACAGACTGGTCAGTGTGTCCAGCTGGTAACAGACTGGTCAGTGTGTCCTCCTGGTCATGGACAGGTCAGTGTGTCCCCCTGGTCACTGGGTCACTGTGTCCACCTGGGCATGGGCAGGGCAGTGTGTCCACCCAGATTTGTGTGGTCATTTTGCCCACGTGAGCATTGGCTCAGTGCGTCCACCTGGTCACAGATTGGTCAGTGTGTCCACCTGGATTTGTGTGGTCAGTGTGTCCACCTGGGGACTGGGTCACTGTGTCCACCTGGTCATGGACAGGTCACTGTGTCCCCCAGTCACTGGGTCAGTGCATCCACCTGGGCATGGACATGTCAGTGTGTCCCCCTGGATTTGTGTGGTCAGTGTGTCCACTTGGCCAGTGGGTCACTGTGTCCACCTGGTCATGGACACGTCAGTGTGTCCACCTTGTGTGGCCCCTGGGGACATGGGTCAGTGGTGGCCTCGGCAGCGTCAAGATCCCAGGTGGAAAAACTGCTGGAAAAATCCGCAAATGCACCAGGCAGGAGATTGGGATAAAAAGGCTCAAACTCTGGTGAGATGTGCCCAGGGCAGGTCTGGATTTGCTTACCAAGGACTGGGATGAGAAGGATAATTGGATTTAAGATTACAAGATTCGTTAAAGTGGATTTTTACCAAGTTTTAGCAGCAGGTTGGTGTTAACTGAATTCACTGTCAGATTAAATCAACTGGGAAAAGAATATCCAGGGAAGATAAGTGTCTCCCTGGGGCTCCCTCCTTGTTTCCATTAATATCCAGCACAGATAAATCTCCCTGGGGTTCCCTCCTTGTTTCCATTAATATCCAGCACAGATAAATCTCCCTGGGGTTCCCTCCTTGTTTTCATGAATATCCAGCATAGTTAAATCCCCCTGGAATTCCCTCCTCTATTCCTCAGCTCCTTGTCCAGCTGAATCCTAAGGGGAGATGAGAAGTCCCAACGTTTTGGGGCCTCTCCCACCCTGTTTTTCCAAAAATCTCCAGAGCTGGGGTCCTCCCGCTCCACCACGGGGCTCTGCTGACATCTCCTGGTGGGAATTTGACTCCTGGCGATCCCAGGTGCAGCAGGATTCCCCTTTTTCCAGGTGGTGGATGCCACTACCAGCGCTCCAAAAGGATGTGTCGAACTAAATTGTGGGGAGTCAGTCTCAAAGAGACATGAGCAGTTGTTAGTTATGAATGTTAGTTATAGTTATAAATATATATTACTATATATAACTATATAGCTATATATATATATATAGTTATAAATATATATAGTTACATATATATTAATTAAATATATATCATACCATATAATATCACATATCATATTATATTATATATAATAACAATATTAGTTAAATAGATATAGTTTTATATATGTAGTTATAAATAGATATAACTACATATAACTATTTATAGGTATAAATAAAGTTATAAATAAATTACTAAAGAGTCATTAATTGTAAAAATGCATCAGTCCTGGAGCGAGAGCCTGGGTGTAAAAGTTTGTGTTAAAAGTATTTTGGTGAGAGGTTTTGAACAGCAACAGCAGAGACAGAAAGCCATTCCTCTTTAATTTCTTTTTCTTTTTCTGTTCCAATCAGATGTCTTTTATGTAAAATTCCTCCAATCAGCTAGAAGCACTGTTCTAAAACATTCTTTTTACACCTATTAGAATTCAGTTTCTAACATACAAAGGTAATGTCAGCTCTTACACATTTTCTACACATACAATCTATCTATCTGTCTATCTATCTTCTATCTATTCACACAAACAGATCTATTTGTTCTATCTAGAAATGCAAGTAATGTCCTATTATGTTTCTGTTATGTTTGAGGGTGAGTTGTTGAACTTTAAACTGGAGCACAGGCCTCTTTTGCTCTTTTTAAGGCACTTAAACTATATTCTTACTAACTTAAATACTAAAACTAGAACATATACTTTACTTATGCTTAGATTTATGCTTCTATTTCATATCTATGAGGCTTAACAGATCTTAATTTCATTATACCAGGTTGCTCAAAGCCTAATCTAACCTGGCCTTAAACACTGTCAGGATTGGGGCATCTGTGACATCCCTGAGCAACCTGTTCCAGGGTCTCACCATCCTCACAGTGAAAAATTTCTTCTTAAATTTTTCTAAATTTCTTCTACATTTCCCCCCTTTCAATTCATGCCCATTACTCCTCCTCCTATCAATGCCTTCAAAATCAAGGGACAAAACAGCACACTTTCAAGACAACATTCATGTAGGAAGTAATATAAAATCAGGTCTTTAATTTGAGACCTCCAGTGCAAACATGGCAAGATGCACGTGTGATACAGGGCTTCTACAGTTTTATAAGTGTAAAAAATTAGCATATTTAAAAATAGCATCCAATTAGAAGAGCAGTTGGGTAAGTAATCCCCTCTTTTGGTTTTGCCCCATTTGGACACCCCTGCTCCGCCAAGTTTCTAGCCCCGTATTTATTCGATGTCTAGGATACATGGTAAAAGAAAATAGGATGTCCTTGGCTGAAGAGGCAAGATTAAATGATATTTCAGGCACGTAGCATATGTGTTAGAAGATTAGCTTCTTGTTCTAAAATGTAGGAGAAAAGGGGGTAGGAAAATGCTGTCTCACACAGTCCAACAAGGATGGATCGCCCTTCCTTTAGGACGGGTTGGGAAGGGCTTGGAGCAACCAGGAGGTTTCAGAATCCCAGTTTGGGGTGGTTTGGGTGGGAAGGGATCTTAAAGATCGTCCAGTTCCAATCCCGACACGTTCCAGGTGGCTCCAAGCCCCATCCAATCCGACCTGGGACACTCCCAGGGATCCAGGGGCAGCCCCTGGGTGCTGCACCCGTCCATCCTGGGCCAGGCTTTGGGAATGGCTCGGGAAAAACTGAGCCTCTGTTCTCCAGGACGCGGCTTCAGCCGCCTCCCTCCCACCCCTGAGCTCCTGTGTTGCAGTGAAAGGACTCAGGACTCCGTTTTCTCCACGCAGAAAAGCCAATGTTTATTCACATAGCTCATTTTTATACAGTTCTCACAGACTTTGTGTTGAACTCCAATCGGTTAATAGCTCTCTTGATAATTACTTTATTGGTTAATATAAGGTATTTTACTTGTCCATCAAGTCAATCCTGAGCTCCTGTGTCGCAGTGAAAGGACTCAGGACTCTGTTTTCTCCATGCAGAACAGCCAATCTTTATTCACATAACTCATTTTTACACAGTTTTCACAGATCTCATGTTAAACTCCAATCAGTTAACAGCTCTCATGATAATTACTTTTATTGATTAGTAAAAGGCCTTTTACTTGTTTATCAAATCTCTCTATTCCTGGACAGTTTATGTAGTTTGTTCACTGATTCCCATGGGACAAATTTCTTGTTATTGCAGATTCATTTGTTCTTCACCCTCAAAACAGGCTGTGGTGTTAATTGCTTTCATTCTTATGATTTTTCACATGGGAAGTTAGCTAGCTGCACTTCGAAGAAGAAACCAGCTGGCAGCTTTTAACAGAGCTGATAACTCTGATAAAAAAATAACTGATTTTATAAGGTTTTATTTTATAATTCTACTTGTCTATG
>VXBQ01014965.1:985-13610 GCA_013400175.1 Phainopepla nitens | reverse complement strand
ACCCCCATTTTGCAGTGGGGGGAGTGAACCCCCTTAGAGGAAATCCCTTGGAGCCCTCTTGACTCAGATTCTCTTGATCTTGGGATTTTGGGTCCCACCCCAGCCCAGGGAGCCACCTTGAACCTGTCTCCTCTGGGATTTATTGGGGTCCCTCTCAGATCCTACCCCCACCTTGGTGGGGACAAACCCCTGGACCCTTCTCCCCTGCCCACACACCCCTTTCCTCCTCCCCTGACCAATGTGTGGGTCACATCACCGTTAAGGATCCCCCCCGGAGCTGTCCCCACACCTCACAGGGATGGCTGGGTGGGGGTATTCCAGCACCTCGTTCACTGGGGAGTGGAGAGCACGGACGGAGGCCTGGATCGAGTTCCCCCTGCTCCCCGTTAGGAGTGAGGGCCCCCCCATCACGGTGGGGATGCCTAGCAGGGTTCTCCCTTTCCTTGCAGAGCCGTGCAGGAGTGATTTCAGCAAGAGGGTGAGGAGGGAGCCAGCGGGACCGTCCTGGGCACAGGCAGGTGGAGGATGAACGGCGAAGCCGAGTGCCCTGCAGACCTGGAAATGACAGCTCCCAAAAACCAAGGTGAGCCCCCGGCAGCCCCCGCAACGGGACGGTGCTCCCAGAGGAGTTCTGCTTAAAAATAACAATAAATAAACCTCAGAGCAGCCCTTTTCTCGGAGGGATGGCGGAGGAGAAGGGATGGAGGAAGCCAGGGGATCGAGGCGGGGGGAAATCTGCCTCTCCGCCGTGGGGAGCACACACACATGCATGCGAGCACACGGAGTTGCCACCCCGTGGCTCCGGGATGCTCTTTTGGGGGACAGGAGTTTCGGGGGGGTTGGGAAGGCAGGGCTGGCACAGAGGTGCTGCCCTCCCTGCTCACATCTGGGCCGCATTAAAAGCTTGAGCCGTTACCTTGGGCCTCCAGACCCCGGCATGACATCAGAGCTTCAACTTTTATTGGAAAAGAGGCAGGAAAACAAGGGAAAAAAAAGAAAGATGTTTGTTTAGGGCAACTCGCCGGGCTCTGCCACTCCACCCCTCAGAAACCCCCCGGGTCCCCCAAACCTCTGGGGCCCCTCACACCTGCCAGGTCCCCCCAGTTTTCCTCCTTCCTTGCTGCAGTCGGGGTTGTTGCCTCAAGCAGAGCACGTGTCCTTCTCCAGGACTTTAGATGGATTTAATTACACCGGGGCAGCTTTCCTAATATAGACCCGGCCCGGCCGGTGCCAGGAGAGCCGGGATAAATCGGTCCCAGGGCACAGACAGCCCCATTCATCCTGCTGGGTGAGCGCTGCAATTCCAGCGCTTTTCAGCGTGCCCCAGGTGGAGGGCCGGGGAGCAGAGGGATGCAGGGCTGAGTGTGGGGGTCCCTGTTGTCCCCAGCCCGCTGCCAGCGAGGAGTTTGGGATGTTTGCACTGTTTTTTTGTGTATTCCTTTGGGATGTGGTTATTCCGGCTGTCTGCCGGTGGGGGGTTCACGCAGGGCCAAAGGCCTCCGGGTGTTTCTGCGTTCGAGGGGGGAAACTGAGGCACTGGGCTTGGTGGGGGCAGGTTTGGGGGAGTGTCTCATCCCCTTCTCCATCCCCTCTGGATTTTTGTGGCTGTGCTGCTTTTGGTAATTCCTCCTGATTCCTGCAAGTGAAGTTGGCAGCAGCTTCCCAGCCCTGTTCTGCCTCATTGGTCCTTGCCTGGGAGGGCTGGAAAGTGGATGGGAGAAACAGGAAGACAGAACTGGGGGCTGTGCTCTCCATCCCCCAGCTCTGATCTCCCTCAGCTCTGTAGGGAATGGGGGTTTCCCATCTCTTTTGCCTCTTCATGGTGTTTTGGGATGAAGCCAGGAACGTGGAGACACACCCCAAGCCACCGGGCCCTCGCTTTCTAGAGGGACTCTTTCTGTCTTCTCTCTCCTTATTAATCTCTAATGAGGTCACTGTAGGGACCAGCTGCATCCTAAACTGTTCCTGCCTCGACCCCCAGCCAGGCAGGTCCAGGAGGGGAAATGGGATGGGGGGGGTCATGTCCTGGCTATGCTCTCTTCACCAGGTCTCATATGTCCTTTAACATCCCTTGCTTGGATTTGGGATTCCGGGGGAATTGTCCTTGCCCAGACACCTGCAAGGGCAGGAGGTGGAGGTGGTTTTCCTCATGTTGAGTCTTGAGTGGAGGGAGAGCTGCAACTGGAGAAATCTGGGCAGCTGGATATTTCTAGGAGTTTGGTTTCATTCCTGGAGATGGAGGGAGAGATGCTCCACTCAGATCCATGACGAGCCACAGTGTCCCCATCTCTCTGGGATCCTCTGTGTCCCACTGTGTCCATCTCCTTGAGTTCCTCTGTTGTCCCACTGTCCCCATCTCTCTGGGATCCTGTGTCCCACTGTCCCCATCTCTCTGGGATCCTCTGTTGTCCCACTGTCCCCATCTCTCTGGGATCCTGTGTCCCACTGTCCCCATCTCTTTGAGATCCTCTGTTGTCCCACTGTCCCCATCTCTTCGGGATCCTCTGTGTCCCACTGTCCCCATCTCTGGGTGCTCCATGTCCCGTAGGCAGCTCCAAGCACTCAGCCTTCACCTGGCAGAGCTGTGGGGCAGGGAAGCCGTGGTGAAGCTGTCCTGCTCTGCAGGAATCCCGGTGCCCGTCCCAGGCTGAGGCAGCCTGGGCTGCGGGGGCGGGTGGCCCCGGGCTCTGCTCCTCCTCCTGCCCATCCCCAGGGAATTTTCCTTCCGCTCCCAGGCCCCGCTGCACTCCCCAGGGCCACCCATGTTTGCAGAGCACCCTGGGCTGTGCTCCCCAGCTGGCGTGGAAGCTCGGAGCAAGGAGGAATTCCCCTGGCAAGGAAGCAGCCCCAAGGTTGGGCTGGCTGAGGCATCCAGGGCTGGGATATCCTGCCTGCTGCCTGTCCCAGCACGGTGCTGCTGCCTGGCCTGGCCTCACGCTTGCTCCAGGCTCTCTGGCTTTGCCACGTGCCCGTCCCACCATGCCAGTAGCAGGTTCCTGTGGGAGCTGGGGATGCTCCTCCCAGCGGCTTGAGGGGTGTTGGGGTGACATCAGCATCATCCCTGCGCTGTCAGGGACCCCTCTGTGAGATGGGGGGAGCTGTTCTGGGCTCTGCCCCCCCTCCCTTTGTGGTCTGGGAGCTTTGACCTTGGCAGAGGTCACCGCGGAGCTGGGCCCAGGTGATATCAAAGCTCTCCGCGGTGCAGGAAAAGCAACGCTGAGGTTTTCCAGTTGCTCTGGACATAATCTTTTCCACTTAGAAAGTGGGTTTCCATGCTTCCTGCTTGGCTGGAGAGCTCGTTGCTCCCATGTCACTCCGCAGGGGTAGGAAATAGCCCTCTGCTCCCGTGCAGCAGAGCCGTCCCTTATCTGATGGTTTTCTGGGATGAGCGAGTCTCTCTGGTTTGCACCGAGTGGAATTTCTAGCTTTGCCCAGATTGTTTTGGCCCATAGAAAGTTGCTCGAGGGTGATGGGAACAGCCACGTCCCTTTGATCTTTAATCTCGAGAGGCAGCATGTGGAGATTACGTGTCCTGGCGTGCGGTCCGGAGCGGCACGCCGGGAGCTGTAGTCCCGGTGCCCTGNGATCCTGTTTCTTGCTGCTCAGACCGCTGGTCGCAGGAGGACATGCTGACCCTCCTGGAGTGCATGAAGAATAACCTGCCCTCCAACGATGGGAGCAAGTTCAAAACCACCGAGTCCCACCTGGATTGGGAAAAAGTGGCTTTCAAGGACTTCTCAGGGGAGATGTGCAAGATGAAGTGGATGGAGATCTCTAATGAGGTAATTGGCACCACATGGGGCTTTGTGGGGGTTTTGTGACAGGGTCCGAGTGTCCTGCTGACATTCCCGGGCTGTTGGGATTGTCCAAGTTGAGTGCCCAGAGCCCTGGGCCACTGGTGCCGGCACCATCCCACTGCTGTCAGCATTGTGACCCCCTCAGAGGGGCTGGGATCGGTCATTTTTGGGGTGGCATTACAAAACCCAGTGGGTTTCTCCCCTGTTCAGGTCTTTGTCTCTTCGTTCCCCGCACAGGTGAGGAAATTCCGGACCCTCACAGAGCTCATTATGGACGCTGAAGAGCACGTGAAGAATCCTTACAAAGGCAAAAAGCTCAAGGTATTGGGCAGGAATTAGACTCAGTCCCTAAAGGGTGACCCCACACTTCCCCAGGATGGGGGCCTGGCGCCCCTGTGGCACCTCAGATGCGCGTGGCTCTGCTGTGGGAGCCCCTGCAGGCACCTCACTGCCCCTAATCCTGGTGTCCGGCTGCCCAAGGCTCCGGAGGCCGCGGCGCTGGGCCGGGGCCAGCTCCCGGGTACATTTAATATGGCTGGCTGTGCTGCTGGCAGCCTGCATCCAAGTTTAGCTCCAGAGGGGCCAGGAGCTGCCGTCCTATTCCTGGCCTGCTGGGTGCTTTCAGCCAGGAGGCCCTGGGCAGCCAACGGTCCATCCCTGGGAGCTGGGTCCCATCCCCTCCTCCTGCCCCAGAGTCCCCTCTTGCTGTGTGCTGACAGCTCTGCAGGCTGCTCCCGAGGTTCCCAGCCATGGGATACTGCAGTTCCTTGGGGAGCCCTTGCTCCCAGCAGTTTCCCCCTCCTTGCCTGCCGTGCCTGGATCACCGGCAGGGCTGGATGGAGGCAGGTACCCCCAGGACTGTGCCCCAGTGGTGCTACCAGCTCCATGCTCAGTGTCCTCCACTCTGCTGTCTCCCCAGAAACACCCCGACTTCCCCAAGAAGCCCCTGACTCCCTATTTCCGCTTCTTCATGGAGAAGCGAGCCAAATACGCCAAGCTTCACCCTGAAATGAGCAACCTGGATCTCACCAAGATCCTGTCCAAGAAATACAAGGAGCTTCCTGAGAAGAAAAAGGTATGGGGAGGGGGGTGAGCAAGCCCCTTCCCACCATGTGCCTCTGTATGCTGGGCTCTGCTCAGCTCTTCCTGTAGAACCAGCAGAGCTCAAGCTCTGATCCAGCTCTCAGTAGGAGAAGCCAGGTGTTCGTGCAGTCCTGTCAGACCTGTAGGACTTCCTTGGCTTTTCCTGTCCTGGTTCCCAGGCTCCGCGGGGTGGAGGCTGGTTGGGTCTGTCCGTTGGTCCGTCTGTTCCTGACGGACCTGGGTGTTGGCTTTGCCGTTGGGTGGGTCCGTGTTTGATGCTGGCCTTGAGGCACACGCCCCGCTGTGCCACCCTGTCCAGGCCACGGACACAGGGACAGGCTCTGGGAGATGCTGGGAGCAGAGATCTGCCCCCCTGGAGATGCCAGATCCTGGGCAGGGCTTTGGGGGGGCCCAACTTTCCCTCTGGGGTGTCCAGGAAAAGTCCAGGGCAAGAAGTTCTGCTGTGCCCTTTCCCAGGGCTGCTGGGATACACAGAGAGGAGAGGTACCTGGCTGCTGAATCTCAGGCAGGCTGGAAACCCTCTGCAGGACCATTCTGTAGGCTGGGGAGCCCTGGAGTCCCTCTTGAGGTGGTGGGATGCCCAGCCAGGTCAACAGGGATGTGTCTTCCTGCCCGTTCCCTGGTGCTGACATCCCTCTCCACCTCTGCGGTGGCTTTGTGTCCCCAGATGAAATACATCCAGGACTTCCAGCGAGAGAAGCAAGAGTTTGAGAGGAACTTGGCGAGGTTCAGGTGAGCAGGCAGCCCCTCACCACCCCCCCATATTTCCCCAGGCCCCTCTAGGCAGATCCAGATTGCCCTCCTGTGCATAGCTCACAGAGAAAGAAAGCCCTGATGGGCTTCAAGCCCTTCTGGCTTGAAGAGAAGAGGGAATTCAACAAAAAGAGAGCGAAGAAAAGGTGTCTGAGAGCATCCCTCCGGCTGGGAGCCTGGATGAGGGGGAGAGCAGAGGACCAGCCATGCTCTGGGGGTCAGGGTCTGCGACATGGGGACAGGAGCCCTGCCATCAGACTGATAAAAGCTGAAGTGTGCCCCTAGTCACTCCAGACCTTCACCCTGGACGTGGTTGCTGTGATCCAGGTGGATCCTGGCATTCTCAATGACCTACTGCTGCTTCAGGGTTGCAGCCGAGCCCAGGGATGTCCACAGCCAATGCTCCCCAAGGAGGGACCAACTTAAATCTCTCCTAAATCCCTCCTGCTCTTTTTGAGGACCCCCCAGTACCTGAGCCCATGAGGCTCAGCCCTGCAGTGACAGTCACCCCTTAGCAGGTGGGTTTAGGGCTGCTGTCCTTGCCACTGCCACCTCCCTGACGCTCTCCCTTCCCCACCTCCCTGCCTGCTGAAGGGAAGACCACCCGGATCTCATCCAGAACGCCAAGAAATCCGACGTCCCCGAAAAGCCCAAGACCCCCCAGCAGCTGTGGTACAACCACGAGAAGAAGATCTACCTGAAAGTGCGTCCAGATGTGAGTACGGTGGGTGGGAGTGAGTGCGAGTGTGAGTGCTGGGGGGTCCTGGACCCCGCCTCGGGGGGCGCGAGGGGGAAGGGAGAGAAGCATTTTAGGGGGTCGGGCTGGAGGACACCGCTAGGAGCTCCCGGAGCCAGGACCGAGGTAAGGAGGGGCTCTGCACACCTGGAAGAGGCTCAGGGATCCAGCCCCCACTTTTTGCCAGGAAGGGGTGACCACAGCATGAGTCAGGGCAGGAGAGGATTCCAGCACAGACATCCACCTCTGGCCATGCCCCCCACTGCCACACAGCCCCACGGCTCGCAGCCACCCTGTGCCGGGTGCCGTCCGGCCCCGCCAGGCCACGCCTTTTTTTTTTTGCCATTTTTTTATATTTTTTCATTCCTCTTTTTTTTTTGGATTTTACCCCTCTGCCCTCACCTCTGGCTTTGGGTTTTCAGGCCACCACGAAGGAGGTGAAAGAGTCGCTGGGCAAGCAGTGGTCTCAACTCTCGGATAAAAAGAGGCTGAAATGGATTCATAAGGCCCTGGAACAGCGGAAGGAGTACGAGGTAGGGAGCAGCCCCACCCGGTCCCCTCCACTCGTGCCGACACTCACTCCGAGCCGCTCTGCATCCAGCCCTGCGTGGCCTCTCCCGATAGCCAGCGTGGGGTTCAGGCAGGTCCTGGCAGGTCCCTAGCGAGTGTGAGCCCTGCCTCTCCAGGGGCAGGCAGCAGGATCCCCAGGCACAGGATTAGGGCAGTGGTTGGCTTCTCTCTCCTCCTCCTCCGGCCCCGGCGGGCGGGGCTGGCAGCCCCTCTGACCGCTCTCCTTCCCCACAGGAGATCATGCGGGATTACATCCAGAAGCACCCGGAGCTGAACATCAGCGAGGAGGGGATCACCCGCTCCACCCTCACCAAGGCCGAGCGCCAGCTCAAGGACAAGTTCGACGGACGACCCACGAAGCCACCCCCGTGAGTGCTGTCCCTCCTGGAGCCACGGCCTGGCTGGATGCTGGTTCTTGCCAGCGGGGAAGCTGGACTCTGCTGGGCTTGGGAAGCCCAGATAACTTCTGGGATCACAGACACAGACGGGTTAAGTGGGACTTATAGGACAAATTTCTTCACGGACAAGCCTGGGAACAGGCTGCCCAGGGCAGTGGTGGAGTCACCATCCCTGGAAGTGTTCAAAAAGTGTGGATGTGGCACTTGAGGATGTGGTTTAGTGGTGGGCTTGGCAGTGTTAGTTAATGGTTGGACTAATGATCTTAGAGAGCTTTTCCAGCCTTAATGATGACACGATTCTGTGATGATCCCTTTAAACCGGTCCTTAAATATACATCAAATACACGTTTTGGGGAGAATCTGAGCAAGATTTACAGTGATACTCTGGCTTTTAGGGGGTGATCCAGCACCCAGCTGCCCTAAAACACAGGCACTTCACTTTCTTGCCTGGTGCAACCCAGCTGGGGGGTTTTGGGGAGGCTTTTAGCAGTGAGCTAGCTCCACAGGGGCAGGTTTTCCCTAACTCTGGCTTCCTCTGTGGGTTTGTCAGGAATAGCTACTCCTTGTACTGTGCAGAGCTGATGGCCAACATGAAAGACGTGCCCAGCACGGAGCGGATGGTGCTGTGCAGCCAGCAGTGGAAGCTGCTCTCCCAGAAGGAAAAGGACGCCTACCACAAAAAGTGTGACCAGGTGAGTGGCTGAGGATGGACAGGTGGGCAAGAGGCAGGGGGGCACCAGTGCTGTGGCAAAGGAGCAGTGGGATGGGTGAGTCTGGGCTACAGATATCCCTGGAAAGGAAGCCCTCACCTTTCCTCAGTCCCTGTGCTTGTCAGCATCACCGATTCTCCCTGGGGTCCTCGGTCACCTCCCTTGGTCCTGGCTCCTGTGTGGGACAAACAGATGGAGGGTGCTGTTGCCAAGGGATTGGGGCTGGGTCAGGGGCTGCAAGGGGCCGGGATGGAGTGAGGGGTCTCTGTGTAACCACATGTCTTCATCTCCCTCCAGAAAAAGAAAGATTACGAGATCGAGCTGCTGCGCTTCCTGGAGGTGAGTGATGGGGGGGTGCTGTCCTAGTGCCTGACCCAGTGCCTTCCAGCTGGGCACTGGGAGGTGAGGGGAGCTGGGGAGAGCAGAGGACTGGAGCCGTTCAGTGGCTGTGGCTGTGCAGCCTCTCACTTCCTTCCCCCGCCGGGGCGTGGGCGGGGGAGCCGCACCGAGGCCACCCCAGCCTCGTCCCCGTCCCCGGGCGGATGTGACGCGGCCCCGGCTGCGGCTGCAGGGCCACGGGGTGGAAAACCCAGGGGTGTGCCCGGATCCTGGCACCTGCCCACCTGCTTTCACTGAGAAATGGCTGAGCTGGGGGAGAGGGACACTGCCCAGATAGGGGGTGACAGCGTGGGGACCCCCAGGCTGTACACGTGCAGCTCCAGATGCTGGTCCTGACTGGGACAGGATTCGGATCAGGACACCCAAGTGCATTAATTCCCCTTCTCCAGAGTCCCTGTTCCCCGACTGCCTCAACGCCTCATTGGCTCTGAGCTGTCTAACGATGTCTCTCCTCCTGTGCCACCCAGAGCCTGCCCGAGGAGGAGCAGCAGCGAGTGCTGGGCGAGGAGAAGATGCTGGGCAGCAACCGGAAAGGGGCGACGAGTCCTGCATCCAAAAAATCCTCACCAGAGACCGGCAAGGTGGGAGCGGCCCTGGGAGGGGTGGGGCAGCACCTGCGAGAGGCTTGGGATGGGGTTGTGCATCTCAAGGGGCTTTGAGGGCTTTGTCCCTGCATGGGCTCGCCCCCCTGACAGCCCCGTGTGCCCCTCAGGCCAGCTCAGAGAAGCCCAAGCGGCCCATCTCGGCCATGTTCATCTTCTCGGAGGAGAAGCGGAAGCAGCTGCAGGAGGAGCGGCCGGAGCTGTCCGAGAGCGAGCTGACCCGGCTCCTGGCCCGCATGTGGAACGACCTGTCTGAGAAGAAGAAGGTTGGTAGCATCCCCGTGTTCCTCCTCCATCCCCGTCTACCCTGCTCCTGTGGGCATCTCGGGCAGGCCAGGGGTTGCTCTTGTCCTTGTCCTGCACCAAGGGGCACAAGCGTCCCCTGGAGCATCACCGTGACCTGTCACACAGGTGCCAGTGTCAGCACTGAGGGACACCACTGGCCATGCCTCCCCTCTCATCACCTGGGGGGTCAAAACCAGAAAAAGAAACCTCAGAGGGCCCTTGAGCTCAGTTTTAAGGCTTTGGTGGTTTTCCTGATCGGGGGAGTCCTGAGATGGGTTGGGGTTGGTGGGGGGGCTGTCAGTGCTACTGTGGGGACAGTGCTGGGGGAGCTCCAGTGTCCCTCTGGTGTTTGGGGCTGTGCCCCTGCGTGCCCCCTCACCCCGTGCCCCCTGCCCAGGCCAAGTACAAGGCGCGGGAGGCGGCCATGAAGGCGCAGTCGGAGAAGAAGCACGGCTCGGACAAGGAGGAGCGCGGGAAGCTGCCCGAGTCTCCCAAAACTGCCGAGGAGATCTGGCAACAGAGCGTCATCGGGGACTACCTGGCTCGTTTCAAGGTGAGCAGTGGGCTGGGAGAGGGGCTGGAGGTGGCATCATCACTCCCTTCGGCAGGAATTCCCGTGTACTTTGGCTCTCACACCTGGCTTTGGGCTGGGAGCCGTGGGGAGGATGGGGGTCACAGGGGGAGCAGTGCCCCAGCAGCAGCACCCCAGTGTCCCAGGGTTTTTGTGTGCACCTGCTGCATCATGGCGGTTCTGTCCCACAGAACGACCGGGGCAAAGCGCTGAAGGCCATGGAGGCCACCTGGAACAACATGGAGAAGAAAGAGAAGCTGATGTGGATCAAGAAAGCGGCGGAGGATCAGAAGCGATACGAGGTGGGTCTCTGCCCTGTCCTGTCCCTCACCATGTTCCTTAGCCAGCGCTGCCCTCTCCTTGACCCTCTCTCTCTCCTTTCAGAGGGAGCTGAGCGAGATGCGGGCCCCTCCGTGCTCCACCAACTCCACCAAGAAAATGAAATTCCAGGGAGAGCCGAAGAAACCCCCCATGTGAGTACCTGGGGTGTGAAGAACTGGGTCTGGCTGTGCAGGTGGGAAGAGCCTGGAGCAAGAGGAGGGAGGGTGGGCTGGACCCTGGTGTGGCTGGACGGGGGTTATGGACATCTGCGTTGTCTGTGCCCACTGTCCCAGCCCGCTCTCTGCACTCTCTCTTTGCAGGAACGGTTACCAGAAGTTCTCCCAGGAGCTCCTGTCCAACGGGGAGCTGAACCACCTCCCGCTGAAGGAGCGCATGGTGGAGATCGGCAGCCGCTGGCAGCGCATCTCCCAGGGCCAGAAGGACCACTACAAAAAACTGGCGGAGGAGCAGCAGAAACAGTACAAGGTGCACCTCGACATCTGGCTCAAGGTGGGTGCTGGATCCCAGTGGGAGACTCTGGGTTCCCTTGGTTTTGGGGATGATGCTTGGGTGGTCTCTGTTCCCACCCCTCCTCCGGAAACCACCATCTCCAGACTGTTTTTTGACATTTTGTAACTTAAAAGGATAAAAGTTACATACATGGGGAGGGTGTGCCCTGTGCTCGAGCCCTTCCCCCTCCATGCCCCATTCTGTTGCATGCTCGCCCATCCCTGACTGTGTTCCTGTCCCCACAGAGCCTCTCGCCCCAGGAGCGGGCTGCGTACAAGGAACACATTTCCAACGTGAGTATCCACGTGGCACTGCTGTGCTGGGATCCTGGGGGTTTTGGGGGTGGGATGGGGCTGCCAGGAGCTTGGGACAGGGCAGGGTCAGTCTTGGGTGGGGTCTGGATGTGCCACACTCCAGAGAGCCCCTCCAGTGGGGATTTGTCCCCTTGGCAGCTCAGCAGTGGGATTTTCTCTGGGCTGGACACTGGGAAGGAGGTGAATTTGAGCCTTAAAAGGTTTTGTTTTGTTCCCACAGAAACGCAAGAGCATAGGGAAGATCCGGGGTCCCAACCCCAAGATGAAGCCAACGATGCAGTCCAAGTCGGTGAGTCACAGCAGCCCCGTGGGGCCACCCACCTGGGGACCGTGTCAGGGGGGACCCACACCCCTTGTTTGAGGCATCCCTTGTGCTTCCAGCTGCCTGCCCTGTCCTCGAGACCACAAACTTTCCCCAAATCCCTGCTCAGAACCCACCCAGGTCGGATTCTGACCCCTGGTACCCGCTCGGGGACCCTTTTTGGTGCAATTCTGAGTGTAAATGGGGAAGGGCTCCCAGGAGGGTGTGGGGTGGGGAACACCTCATCTGCTCAATGGGTGGGGGAGCCCAGAGGGGCAGATGGTCAGGGATGGCGTGGGAGCTGCACCCATGAATGTGGAGGTCCAGGGACTCACCAAGCCCCTCCTGTCCTGCAGGAGTCAGAGGACGATGACGAGGAGGAAGAGGAGGAGGAGGATGACGATGAAGATGAGGATGACGATGATGACAACGGTGACTCGTCAGAGGAAGGCGGCGACTCCTCGGAGTCCAGCAGCGAGGAGGAGAGCGAGGACGGGGACGAGGTGAGGCCGTGGCACGGGGAGGGCACGGGGCCCCCGTCACCCTCCCCCTGGGCTCAGGTAGATCCGTGGTGGAGGAGCCCCCGGGCAGCAGGGGAGGAGAAGGGGAGCAGGATCCCCCCGGCGTTCCCGGGGAGGGCTCGAGGAGCAGCCGCGGGGCGTAGTCAGGAGCAGCCTCGGGACCTAGAGGTGCGGGGGGGTGTGCAGAGCCCCCAGTGAGCAGAGAAAAATCTCCTGTCTTTTTCCTGGTGGAGATACTGAGTCTGGTCTCGGCTCCGTTTGCGCCAGTGTGAATGCCGAGTAGGTCACCAGAGCCAAAGCTTTACACCGGTGCAACTGAAATCAGAGTTTGCTGGATGGCGCTGGGGCCAGAAACCGTGTCCGTGCCTTGTGCTCGCCACCGGACAGGTGAGGTGTTTCCACCCCCTCGCTGGTCTCAGCTCACGCCTCTTCCTCCCCTGGCTTTAGAGGGGGGAACTGAGGCACGAGGCGGGTCGGGTAGCCTCCCTCGGATCGTGTAGCGAGGCAGTGGCAGAGGTGAGGGCAGGACCCCCGTGCGCTGCTCCGGCACGCCCCCCCAGCACCCCGAGCCGAGCCCTTGCAGACTCAAGCTCACTCCTGGCTCCTGCCCCGCGCCCCTCCTCACCCCCAGACCCCCGGGGGCAGCGATGGGAGGGTGGGGGTCACACACCCCTGCTCTGTGGGGACCCGGGGAGGGTGAGCAGGGGACAAGGAGGGGACGATGGACTAACGC
>VXBQ01014964.1:664568-688212 GCA_013400175.1 Phainopepla nitens | reverse complement strand
CCTCCGTGTCACACCGTGCCCCTGTGTCACACCGTGTCCCACCGGCCGGGGTGGGAGAGAGCCCCTGGCGCTGTTAGTGTGCCGGCGTCAGGGGGTGGCGGTGGCAGCTCGGCGCGGTGTGCGGCAGAGGTGGGGCGTGGCATTTGGTTTTCCAAAAGGTGTCTCGTCTGCACTGGAGTTGTCAGAAATTAAAGATTTCCCTCACAACTGGTTCCAGTTAATGGACCAAAGCCAAAATACAGCAGCAAAAATATTGAGAGTACACTGTTTATGAAAGTGGCATAATGAATGTGGCTCATACCATGTTTAATAGGAAACTTCCCAATCTATTCCAGTGTTATTCCCAACTGCCAGTTCAGGTCAAAGACCGCACGCTTGAAAACCTTTACAGCAAATCAACTGGATGAAATTAAGGATCCCTCTGGTCTTTTTTATATTCTTCCCTTTCAGAAAGTAAGTAAGATATCTTCAATTTAACATTAAAGCCAAAATTAAATTGTTTTAAGGAATAGTTTTCATACTGTATGTCCCATCTGCAGAGTTATATGTAGTATCATACAAGAATCAGTCAGCTGTGTCAAGTTTAACAGTAATAGAATTGTTTAAATTGAAAAAGACCTTTAAGATCAAGTCCAGCAGTTAACCTTGCTCTGTCCAGCCCATCACTTAGCTGTGTCCCTAAGTGCTACATCTGCATGTCTTCTAAATACCTCCAGGGATGGTGACTCAGCCTGTTCCCTGAGCAGCCTGTGCCAGTGGTTGACAGCCCTGTTGGTGAGAAAATGTTTCCAATCTAAAATTCTCTGGTGCATGTTAAGGCCATTCCCTCTGGTCCTGGCAGTTGTTACCTGGGAGAAGAGACCAACCACCACCTCACTACAATCTCCTTTCAGGTCACTGCAGAGAGCAATAAGGTCCCCCTTGAGCCTCCATTTCTCCTGACTAGGTGGCCTCCCTCAGCCGGTCCTCATAGGATTTGTTCTCTGAACCCTTCACCAGCTTTGTTGCCCTTCTCTGGACTTGCTCCAGTCCCTCAGGGTCTTTCATGTTGGGAGGGAGCCAAAACTGAAAGTAGGATTTGAGGGATGGCCTCACCAGTTCCAGGTGCAGGAGGGACCCTGCCCTGGTCCTGCTGGCCACACTATTGCTGACACAAGCCTGGATACTCTTGGCCTTCTTGGCCACCTGGGCACTCTGGCTTATGCTCAGTGGCTGCCAACCAGCACCGCCAGGTTCTTTTCCACTGGGCAATGTCCCAGCCACTCTGCCCCAAGCCCGTAGTGCTGCATGGGGTTGTTGTGACCCAAGTGCAGGCCCTGGAACTTGGCATTGCTGAACATCATAAAATTGTCCTCAGTCCATCAATCCAGCTTATCCAGAAATCTTTACAGAGCTTTGCTACCCTCCAGCAGATCAACAGGCCTCCGCAACTTAGTGCTTTCTGTGAACTTACTGAGGGTACACCCGATTCCCTTGTCCAGATTGTTGATGACAGGGACCCCAGTACTGAACCCTGGGGAACACTACTGGTGATGGGATGCCAACTGGATGTAGCACCATTCAGCACCACTCTGTGGCCTGGACATCCAGCCAGTTTTTTACCCAGCAAAGAGTTCACCCATCCAAGGCATGAGCAGCCAGCTTCTCCAGGAGAATGCTGTGGGAAATAGTGTCAAAGACTGTACTGACTTTGGTAAAATCCAGGTAGACAACATTCACATCCATTCCCTCCTCCAGTCAGTGGGTCACCTTTTCATGGAAGGAGAACAAGTTAGTTAAGCTTTAATGAACCCCTGCTGACTGGACCTGATCACTTGGATGTCCTGTACATGCTGGGTGTTGCCACTCCAGGTAATCTGCTCCACAAACTTCCCTGGCACTGAGGAAGGCTGACAAGCATCTGCCAAAAAAAATAAGGTATACAGAAAACACAGTGTACATTGTTTTTGTAGTGCAGTAATCAACGTATCAATGGGGAATATTTGTAACATACCTTAATCCTATGTAACCTTAGCCTAAAAATGTAAATTTAGACATTTTAACTCTCAAATTTTTTATATTACCAGTCCCAATTGTTTGTTGTTTGACTTTCTTTTTAAGTATTATTTTATTTTTTCTAAATAGTGTAAATTTGTTTCTAAATTCCTACAGGGTTACTTGGTGAACTGGGATGTTCAGAGACAGGTTTGGGATTATCTCTTTGGAAAAGAAATGTATCAAGTAAGAGCCTTTTCTTAAATAAATATTTTGTGTAGATTAAATACTGACTAATGGAGTTAACAAATATTAAGTGGAATTGGTGATCTTACTGTTTTCTTTGAAAGTGCCTTCAATTAGAAATCACAACAATTTAAGTTTTTGCAAACGTTTTTGAGTTCTGCTGTAGAATTTTGAAAAATATTTAAAATTTTTTAGTCTTGTAGGTATGTTCTGATACTGAGTGCAGCTCACATAAGAAATTCGTATCAGTATAATTAAGAGTTCAAGTTAATAAAAAATAATCAAAGACAGATACAATGTAGGTCAGAGATCAAGAAATAGTTAATGGAAAAGGGAAGGATGAGCTGGGTCAGTAGGCCAAAATACGTATACATTTAGTAATCATCTTTGGCTAGCCATTTTCTACCCATGAAAAACTTAAAAATAATATAAAATATAAATATCTGATACTTTATTTTTCATATCACACAAGCTAGATTTAGCACAGGAAGTATATTAAGACTCCTTTAATTTTTTTTCCTTGTAAATATATTAAGTTCTCTGGAAATTCTGGAGCTTTTCCTAACACCTTCATACTGAGAATGAAAGTAAATACCTCAATTAGCTTAGTATCTGTAAATTTTTATATTAAAAATATAAAGTGCTTGGTTTTGATACATAAATTTCATTTTAGTTTTGGAACTGTATTCAATGTAGTCATGGTTTTGAGAATTTGTTTTTAATTCTTCTTCACAAGTGAAGACTACAGAGAGATACAGCTGGTTATGTTTTTAGGGCCATATCCAGTTTTGATTGAAGTAACCCTATGAAGTCCTCTATAAACGAGTGTTTGAGATACCGGTAAATATGCAAAGTCCAGGATCTTTTGCTGGCCTCAGTAGAAGTCACTGGGAGTTTTATTATTGATTCTTCACTGCACAGGACTTTGGTTATTGGACAAGTAATTCTGCGGTGCAAGTGCTGAGCTGTCAAGGAGACTTATTTTTCTGTAGTTGACAGGTTTAGTGTAAAGTATTTTACATTAAAATTGTAGTGTTCCTTTGTGGTGTCTCTTTAAAATGTTGGATTACAATTTGTAAGAATGGGAGCGGAATCAGGATATATATGCAAGTGTTCCTTTCTGGTTTTTACCCATTAATTAGATGAACTTGTATCACTGCTTATTAAGCCCTTAAAAAAGCTAAAATATTGTAGGTCTAGCTTCTACAAACAGCTATGGCAAGAGGTACGTCTTCAGATTTACATGAACTTCCACTGCTGCAAAAGATGGTAAGGGATTATTAATTTCTACATTTTATGCAATGACAATCTTATTGTGTTTTTCATAGGTGGATTTTGTAGATACCAATATTATTATTACTGAACCTTATTTTAACTTCAGTTCAATACAAGAATCTATGAATGAAATTCTATTTGAAGAATATCAATTTCAAGCAGTTCTTAGAGTAAATGGTGAGTATATCTCTTTCTAGTTTGCATTTATGTATTTTGAAGCTTAACCCTTTAAATAAATGAACAAGCAAGCACACATACATATAGACATAGTAAAAAAATTACTTCAGTTGCTTCCTGACTTTTGAGTAAAAGTGGATTAAATATTTAAAAAATTATTTCTTTTACAAATTCCAGCTTTTGTAATACTTCCCAAAGAGTGTCATGATATATAATTACAGGAAATTTGAGGAGAGTAAGGATGACAGAAATAACAGATGGATTTTGAAACAGGATAGCATTTAAAGAATTCTACCAAAAAATGCATTAAGTCTTTAATAGCTTTCCTTTCTCAGGGGCGTTGGATTGTTGTTTTGTTTGGTTTTGTTACGTGTTAGCAAATAAAATGCAGCATTACAATTATGAAATGTATTGTGTCTCTGTCTTAGGTTGAAACACAGGTATCTGCTAGGGAAGGCAGGAGCCTCCCTTGGAAACCCCCTCCCTCCGAATTATTATAATTTTGAAATTAAGCGGCTTTCAGGCAAAGATATGGGGATAGGAATAACAGTTCTTTACTAATGTATATAATAAGGTACACAAAACAACAATAACTGCGATATTAACAACAAAGAAACAGAGTCAGGGACCCTGTGGCAGAGACGGGAAGAGGATGGGGGAAAGCTTGCTTCTCAAACCCCCGGGCTGTCCGTCCTTGGTGCTCCGGCGGGACTCTCAGGAGAAAGAAAGAGACTCCCAGCTGGAACGCAGAAGTCCTGAGGGCAGCGGATGGACGAGGTGGGTCCGCAGCTCTGCAGCACATCCCAGCAGGACAGGGAGTTGCAAGCCACCAGAGAGGAGGAGCAGCAGCAGCCGCAGTGGAAATTCTGTCCGGGTTAAAAACGAACCTCCTCCAGCCACCGCAACTCCTCGAGTGTGTTCCCCCGCCGGAGAGCGAACCCACTCCCCTCCAGCTGCCCCCTTCTCCCTGGGCCCGGCCAAACTCTTTGTTTCCTAAAGTACCCATAAGTATCAGCCATCAGGCTCCCCCCGAAACAAATGGGAGAAAATTCTATAGGAAAAAAGAACAAAAGGAATAACACCCAACCCCCGACAGTCTCACAGGGAAAGTGTAAACAATACCACCCTTGTGAAAGATAACTGGACAAAGGATACTCCTTTTGATAAGTTTGTAGCGTGATCAGTGTGATTAGACTTTAGAGGAAATGCAACAGGGACTGGAATTACTGAAAGAGATTACATAGGGCCATATATAACACTTAATTTTACCAACTGCCACAATGAATTAATGCATTGGCTGTATTATTATGTATTGAGGTCTTGAAAGTCTGTCAAAGGTATTTAAAATATGAAGCAAGTACACCTTTACATCACTGTAAAGTCTAAATGTTCCTATAAAATGGAATTAAATTTTCTGTATTTCAGCTGGAGCTCTTAGTGCACACAGATATTTCCGGGATAATCCATCTGAGCTGTGTTGTATCATCGTGGATAGTGGATACTCTTTTACCCACATTGTACCTTATTGCAGAAGTAAAAAAAAGAAAGAGGCAATCATCAGGTATACTGCAGTATATATTTTCTAGAAGGACTGTTTGCTGTGCCTGAAGTTAATAATGACAGAATTCCTCTTCTTCTGTAGGATTAATGTTGGAGGGAAACTCTTAACCAACCATCTAAAGGAGATCATCTCTTACAGGTAAAGCATGCTAATTTTCACTCTGAAACTTGGTATGAAATGAGCTAGAAGTTTATGGGGTATTCTTACAGTTCTGTGAATTTTAGATTAACTGCTGTTTAAAAGAGGAGGGGATTTTTTGTCTGTTATAATCTGCTAGCTGTCATCTTGACCTTAAGATCAAGATAAATTAAAAGGAATTTAAACCCATTTAAGAGCTGGGCTGTTGTTTTTCAAAGTGCCAGTGATTTTGAAGTTGTTGAGGTTACCTGTGTGTTCACAATATACAAGTCTTAACATATTTTCTGAAGTGTCTCTGTAATCATCAATCAGTTTGCTGACTGATTGTATCAATACACAAATAAAATGCAGTAGGATCAACTTTTCACTGGGATCCTTTAGCTTGGAACTTTACCTAGGTACAGGTCTTTACCAAAGAGCTACTGGCAGGATTACAGCTGTGCTTGTTAGCAAGACAATGGGCAAATGCAGGTTAATGTATTTACTGAACTGTGAAACAGGACAATACTAAGATCCAGTAGGCCACGAATGCTTTTGTGAATTGAATACAAGTTTAGATACTGAGACAGTAGCTTCCTGTGACTGAAAAACAATGGTTGCTCAGTTCCAGTGGAAAACTGGACAGGAAGTGGAATACTTAATTATTCTCAAACTTCTGTGGTTTTGGTTTTTCTTGTTCACAGGCAGCTACACGTTATGGATGAAACACATGTAATTAACCAAGTGAAAGAAGATGTATGTTATGTTTCTCAAGACTTTTACAAAGACATGGACATTGCCAAGTATGTATGCAATGGTACTAAATGTAAGAGTTGGTATTTCTGAATAATCTGTTTCTACAAACAAAACCATACTTAGAACATTTTCCAGTTAAGTTAAAGAAGTCTTGTCAGTATAAAATAGTTGGAATTTAAAACTTGTTCTTTATTCTGTTGAATTTTACATTCTTTTTCAGATTGAAAGGAGAGGAAAATACTGTAATGGTAGATTATGTTTTGCCAGACTTCAGCACAATCAAAAAAGGATTTTGTAAGGTAATGATAGTTCTGAAGTTTTTTTTTTGAATGTTCCCCTGCACAAGTCTAGTGGAGATGTTTTCTAATACTATATTGTAACATCTTTCTGTGCTATGCATTAATTGGTAAAGTTTTTCCTCAGTAAGTTGGGATGAAAACAAAATACTGTTTTTCCAGCATAGCATTTTCTATTATTTAACAGTTGTAGCTTTCTCTGTTTGTGCTCTGTCATATAACTTATCCATATCAATATTAAGTTTTTTTAACATTAAGTTAGGAAGTGTTTTCTCTGCTTCGATTTTTTTGGTAAGTTTCTCTGAATTACATTTAAACACCCAAATAGGTTGAAAGTTCAAAGTCATGTTATAGAAGAGCCTGAAATACCAGTGAAGACAATTTAACAGTTTTATCTCATTTACTGAGCCACCCATAGTTTTGAAAGCAGTCCTTAAGGCCACTCTCATGCGTACCAGTTTTATTTTGTTTTGGAAAAAACTGCAGTTGGTAAGAGCAAAATCACTTCAGATTTAATACCAGAGTATGCATTATTCTTTAAAGATTTGCTGATAGATAATATGACAATGGAAGCATACACTGACTGCCTCTGCAGGACATGAAATAGATTAGCTGAATATTCTAGGATGTGATTTCTTTTCTTAAGCAGTGGGTACTATTCATGTCTTTAATTTAGCCAAGGGAAGAGATGGTGTTAAGTGGAAAATACAAGACTGGTGAACAAATACTTCGTCTAACAAACGAAAGATTTGCAGTTCCAGAAATACTTTTCCATCCTTCGGATATTGGTATTCAAGAGATGGGAATTCCTGAAGCCATTGTTTATTCTATTCAGAATTTACCTGAAGGTATATCCTGAAAGTATTTTGAAAAGGACAGGGGGGTGGGAGAAGGAGGGATGTTGTAATGGCTTGGTTTCATTTGGTGTGAAACTGACCAAAAGTCAGTAATTTAAGCATCAAAGAATAAAATCTTTCTGACTGCTGTTTGTTAGAAGTAATATTAAGGCTTTCATTTCATAGGTTATGTACAGGTAATTATTGTTATTATTAAAAAGAAGACTTTCATAGGTTTTATGATGCCATGTAAGTATGGCAGCATTTAGGCTATTAATGTACTCTTAAAAAGCCTGTGTCACTTAAAATCCCTTTTGAAAGGGGAATTGTGTTGGCAAATGTGAAATCTAATAAATATAAGAAAACAGTAGTTATCAAAGCCAGATTCTGAAATCAGTGAGAACACAGGGTGATTGATCACCTTCTCATATTTCTATTTAACTGATATGCTGATTAGATGATAATAAATTTTTTGTATGCATATTTCTTACTTCTGTTCAAACGAATAACAGAATTTGAAAAATCACCACCTTTAATCTTTAGATATATGTTCCGTCTCTTCACTACATATTTATTTATTTATTTTTACAGAAATGCAGCCTCATTTCTTCAAGAACATAGTTCTGACTGGGGGAAACACCCTTTTTCCAGGCTTCAGAGATCGGGTTTATTCTGAAGTTCGATGTCTTACTCCAACTGACTACGATGTTTCCGTTGTTCTTCCCGAAAAGTAAGTTCAAAACTCCTAAATAGAAAGGGCTTTATCTTTCTAGCAGAACAAACGTAGCAAACAAAGTAGGGTTTCCTTTGCTGATTAAGAAGGTAGGTTGAGTAAAGGCATTAATTTAAATATTTAATGAACAAAAATTGTGCAAGAAGGATGTTTTAAATGAGTGTATTTTCAGACAAACCAAATAAACTAGAGATCACCTGCTTGCTCTGTACTCTAGCTGATAAAGTGAAGGAAGTGTTTTTAGGGTCAGTCTTATTATTGTAAACAGATAAATAAGACTGTATTGTCATTAGGTGGGTATGTAAGTATGTAAGATTAGAACTTAGTCTTTTACTTAGAATTTTCAGCATCTGAATGCTGCTGTGTCATTATTAATGTACCACTTCAGGGATTAGGAAGGGGTAACATCTTTGCAGAAGGAGTAAAGACAAAACAAGTATATTTTGAATATACAAAAAAAAATCTTCTTTTCAAAAAGTACTGTTAGATAGTATTTTTTAATACTATTTAAGAATTATTATCTGTGCAAAGTAAATACAAAGACATGTCCATGTCTTTCCCTCTTTATACCTGCCTTCAAAGAGGCCCTTTTTTAACAACCAAGTCAGCTAGCCCTGCTAAAGTTTCAAACTTCATTTCAACTTCTCTGGAGCTGGATGGTTTGATTTAGCAATGAAAAATGTAGTTTAAATAGGTATGGCTAAATAAAAGTCCTGGAAATCATCACTGCGTATTTCTATTTTAAAGGAATCTGTAGAGGAGTAACAATAACTATGTTCATTTTCCAGCCCTATTACTTATTCTTGGGAAGGTGGGAAGCTCATTTCTGAAAATGATGATTTTGAAGACATGATAGTAACTAGAGAAGACTATGAAGAACATGGACACAATATCTGTGAAGAGAAATTTGATATATAAGGTAGCATAGTTGGATAGATTGTTATTCCATTGATTTACTTAGAATGGAATTCTTTGAACTACAACCTCTTTTCCATCAGCTAGGATTGTGTTTTAGCTTTCCTGTACTGAATTGGGTTGAGAAAAAATAATTTTAGGAGTTTAGAAATAATGTTTTACAAGTGTAATACTATGAAATAATATGTCCATTGCAATTTCATTATGTTTGTATCTTTTCTGATAGCTTCACTGTATTTTTATTGCAGAACACCTCAGTGCATGAGGCAATAAAAATATCAAATGCTCGTACTGGTGTGATGCTAATACATAATGAGAAGAAATGGGTTTGTTTTTTGTTTCCAAAATGAGTATTATTCTAATTCATGTATTCCACTAAAAGGGCATTAAACACCTCTCAAAAGGAGCCTTTGATGTTGCCTCTCCTGAAAAGAAATTCTCCTGAAAATAAATGAGTTTTATTATTGGTTATTTTCATGAGTAGCTATGAGAGAAATATACTTTAAATGTGACCACTGCTACTGACAATATGCTTACGCTTTGAGAAAAAGAGTAATTTGAACAATAATTTGAACAATTCCTTTTTCTAAAAGGTTTTAAATTTAGGATGTAGTGGGGGTTTTTTGTTTGGTTTTTGTTTTAAACAGTGCTTGAGCAATAAGCTTCCTGCCACTCCCCTCATCTTTCTGAAAAGAAGGTGCCTCAAAGGTGAACAAAGCTTGCAGCTGTGTCCTGGGTGGTGACGCACCTAGTCCTCTCCACACATCCTAGATAAACACAAATACCCCAGTACTTGTTATTTCTAGCATCAGAAGCTGGGTTACTTTGCCATCAGTCTGTGCAGCATGGCATGGAGGACGGGGAAGA
Organism: Phainopepla nitens; assembly: GCA_013400175.1. Taxonomy (NCBI): domain Eukaryota; kingdom Metazoa; phylum Chordata; class Aves; order Passeriformes; family Bombycillidae; genus Phainopepla; species Phainopepla nitens. The sequence goes on along the minus strand of VXBQ01014964.1, from coordinate 678,459 downwards.
GCCTGGGCTAAGAGCCAGCTGGAAGGCTGGGAGGGCCAGGCTAGATGGGGGTGCCCCACCTGGCTTGCTTGCTTGCCAAGACAGAGACAGGCGTGCTCACAGGGTGGATAATGGACACTGGAGTATCCTGTTGTGTCTCATACTCCCTCTCTTGTCTGCCCCAACTAAAACCAGGAAGTATTTGTAAGCAGTGCACTTACCAGGCTACCTTGCATAAGGGCAACATCGAAGAGCAGCCAGTGCTTCAGAGAGTGGGAGATGATCTTTCTTCTTGCGTATGATCTTTTTTTACTTTGGACTGCCAACTCATGACTGTTTTCCCCTAGTCCAACCTGCTGAAAGAAATGAAAGGGGTACTTTCCTCCTGCTGTTAGCAGCTACCTGAGCCACACAGGAGGCAGCTAGGGTATGAAGGCATGAGACCAGCACCTACAAATTGCTGGAGACAGATTGTATGACTTTGTGTAGGACATGAGTAAATGTGGTACACCGTCACTTTGATAGCCACACGGAGAAGCCCTTGTGTCCAAGCTCTAGTTTTCTAGCTAACTGCTTCATGAAAGTATCAGCATACTTTAGGTGGGACTTACAGAAACATACACGTTCTCATGAGAGCACTAATGAAGTTTTTCCATGGTAGGAGCAAATATGAATGCTCTCTGAACAGAAGCAAGTCTCCTTTGAAGGTGGCATCACTTGGGCTTTGATAAGACTCTACTGAAAAGTATCTCTAAACTCAACTTTTCACTCTGAATATTTTCTACTTCAAACAAATACATACTGACACTTAATTTGATACCTCTAGGCTAGAAATCATAAACAGAAATGAGTGACAGGTCCCAGGTCTACCACATGATTCTGTGTCAAATACTGTTAAAAATACTTGACAGAACTTTCTAAAGTCCAATAAAATTTTTCTAATTTTGGAATTCAACTGAAAGCCAGTAGTGTATAGCTCACCAAACCTGTTCTATTCAGTGGGCCCTTAGATGTAAAATAAGAGGCTTCTGTCAACAGGAGCTTAAAGGTGAGCAGATGCTTCTGTCAGGGTATGTGAATAAAACAGGGCTCTCAAGAGCTCTTCATTTCCATTGCAGAACTAGATCAATCTTAGCTTCTTGTCCCATGAACTGGAGGGAACCACGGGGCAGCTATAAACTGCTGCTTGGAACACTTCCTTACTGTTTAATACCTGGTTCTACACCCCCTGAACTGCCTCTTCCATATGAACACACTATGAAATGAAAGACTCATCACTTTTTATAACATTCTTTATTGTACTTAAATTAGCACAAGAAAATTCTAAATCAAGTCACAAAGTGCAAGTTTGTTTTTTAACAACAGTTTTTCCCAAAGCAATTCCCAGCCTACAAATTACCATGTTATCACTCCTCCCTGTTACCAGGTTTAGCATTTTGAGTAAGACACAGTAAAGGGACTGAAGACAGTGACAGAGAGAGATGAAGGAAAAAAAAAAAACCAAAAAACTCAACAAATCTTTCTTCTGCTACTCAATACCAGAGGAACTTAGGAAACACTTTCCTGTTTTATAAGTATCAATAACCTGCTTCTGTATATGCTCCCTTTTCTGGGAGAATGACCAAAACCCCACACAGGTCTAGAAAAGAATAAATGGCCCTGTACTATAGGAATTAGGTAATTCACCTCTGAAAGGGGAAACTTGGATGTTTTTCCTCCTCTAGAAATTATTTATTTCACACTGGTGAGTCACAGTTATATAGCAAGTGCATGAACAGGGACTGATGTACAGAGATTTCATATACATTCCCTGACTTCTAATAAGGCCAGGTAATTTAAATGCGGCTGCTTCAAATATGCAAGTTAATTAAGTATACAGGTAAGAGGTTGTGTTGTTTATATCTTAGACTGTAACTATTTCAATTTAAAAACAAAACAGCACTTGTTTTAAGAAAGCTTTGGGATCCTGCTGACTTGACTATGTTTGAAGCCTACAGGAAGATGGAGATACCTAAAGCAGCAGATTCACCAAAAAAAAAAAAAAAAAACAAACCAAAAAAAAAACATGCCTATAGTGGAGCTAGTCCAGCATTGGAGCCAAGAAAATGACAAGGAAGTAGACGATCTATCACACAGGGAAGAGGCTGAGAGCACTGTGATTGTTAGGCTTGAGAATGCTCACGGGAGGGAGTGAAGAAGACTGAGCCAGACACATCAGCAGTGCCAGTGAAAGGACAGGAGGCAGTGCAAGAAATTCTACCTAAGCATGAAGCGGTTTATTTTGGTGGGGATTTTTTTTGCTTTTTTGTGTGGAGGTAGGATTTGTTTGCTTGCTTTTAAATACTGTGAGACTGGTGAAAGTCTGGACCAGACTCATCCAAAAGGCATATCAGTTTTTGGAGATATTCTAAACAACTCAACTGGAAAAGTCCTTGAGCAGCCTGCACTAATCAAGTTCTTGTTAGAGCTGAGTGGTGAGACTAGACCAGAGGTCCCTTCCAATACCAAGTCTTTGAGTCTTTTTCCAGTACATGACTGTTGCAATGATGAAAGATGTAACCCCATCATACTGTATCACATATTTATTTATTATTAAAAAATGCTGAGACAATTGGGATTGTTCAGCCTGAAAAAGAGAAGGCTTTGGGGTGACCTAATTGTTGCCTTCCTGAACCTTAAGGGAGCCTACAAAGAGACCTGGAGAGTGACTTTTCACAAGGAGTTAGTGTAGTGACAAGAAAAAGGGAAATGGCTTCCAGCTGAAAGAGAACAGTTTTAGATTCAATATTAGGAAAAAAAAAAATCTTCCCTGTGAGGATGGTGAGGCACTGGAACATGCTGCCCAGAGAAGTTGTGGATGCCCCATTTCTGAAAGTGTTTAAGGGCAGGTTGGATGGGGCTGTGAGCAACCTGGTCTAGTGAAAGGTGTCCCTGCGCATTGCAGAGGGTTTGGTAATAGATGATCTTTAAGATTCATTCTAACCCAAACCATTCTATGATTCCATGGTTTAATGATTTCAATCAATACTGCCTTGTTGATGTACAGGTAACCATCAATGTGTCAAGACAGGCCAATATACTTTCTAGCTTTGCTCTATGAATTCATAAACATTACAAAGTATTTATTATAAATAACTGGACATTATCAAAATAACCTCATGTTAAAATAAATTATTTAACTATACTAAGATATAAAACAAGATAATTATTTCTCAGGTTACTGACTGCAAACATGCACAGCTCCCATGCCTAAAAAATTGTTCCTGCTGCAGATTCAAAACCCATTGACCTGCTCCAAAAATTTTTCACCCACTTTGTACACTTTCACAATACCCACAGGAATCATAAATGACAGTTTAAGATGAGATTAAGTTATTTATTATGAAAGAAAGATAGAAAAGATTAAAACCCCCTACCAATTTTATCAACCCAAGCATGGCTCAGAATATAGATGTGGCTCAGATAGAAAGCGGTGGGGTTGTGGTGACAAATGAAAGTGCCAAACCCTGAACCCAAGGTAGCCCAAGCAGTGTGGCTGTTATTACTTACAAATAATCAAGTATATTTTGCTTAAAAGATTAATTAGATTTAATGCTTTTTAGCAGCATAGTAATTTTGATAGTTATAGCTTCCTGAAACTGAAGATGTAAAGACGTAAGAAAAAACCATTTTTTATGAGCAATTTTTTGTGCCTCCTCCACTCTTTTAAAAAAAGATTTAAAAGAGGCTGTATTGAAGTCTAACCATTTGGAGTACAAAATTCACACATAGTTTTACAACCACTACAGTAGACAAAAGAATGGTATTTTCGGAATTCTTTGATTATTTTCTTCTTTTGCTTTGAAGAAACAGTAGGGTCATTGTTCATCTCTTGAATCAGTGCTAGAAGGTATTGATTGGTTTGTTGCTTTTGATCTTCATATTCTTTAGTTGTAATGCGCTGACAGAAGGTGAAGCCTTTGTAAGAAATCAGAGGTTGAGACTGACTTTCATGCATCATGTAAAAGCCAATATGGTAAGAAACGTAGGTATACTGATATTCTAGTTCAGATGTGATTACATCTGCAGTGTGAAACATACAGCTCTCCATTAAGAATGGATGGAAATCTAAACATTAATTGCAAAAATAAAGTTGAAAAGCAATGTCAGTACAGTACATTATCATGGAAGATTCTGTATTGCAAACAGGCCTGAAAGACAAAGAGCAAATACCGTTCTCACACAGAAACCACAATGAGGAACACCACACAATAAGAATGGCACCTTGCACTTGTCAGGATCCAAAGATTCCCTGTGAGTAAATCAGATCTGTAGCAAGGCTCAGTACCCAATGCAAGTGAATAAATACTTGGCAGAAATAGTTGCCTCTAAACCACACTACAAAAATCAGGAACAGAATTTCGGATCTCCTATGTGAGTAGACAGCTGAGCATGGTTTGGGCACCAGAAGCCGAGGTGATGCAAGAGAGATACTTAACTCAGCACAACTTAGCTATAAAAAGGTTGTCAATCTTTGCAGTAAAGTACTGCCCTGAAAGGACTCAAGCCCCCTCACTGGGCAGGTGAGTTCTAGCCTGAGGAAAGACTGGCATTCAACTACTCCACAGACACTTTTTCTCCCTATACATGTTAGAGAGCAATTTGGTGTAACAAGTGTCAGTTGCCTAAAGGGGAAAAAATTCTTACTAATCCTTCTTTACAAACACCATCATCTTTAGGCTTCACATAGAGAATAGTATTAACCTGAGCTGTCCTTCTCTTCTTCTACAGTAAGTTTGTCAAACATCAATACTTTTTGTGGTTTTGTAGAATCAGATGAGGAAAGTAAACAGCTCTTTCAAAAGGGAAAGCTTAACAACTGGCAAGGAGATTAACTCTTAAAACTTCAGCATGGATCTTTAGTCCCATGGTTTCAAATGTCTTACTAGATTAAAACCAATCCCCGAGTTCTCTCGCTGGTTTTAGTCTTTTTTATTTCCAGCAGACTTAAGGACTACCTTCCTGCAACTGACAGACCCCTTTTCTTATCTGGGTCTCCCAGCCTTCCCTCCTGCTCTCACCTGGACTTAAGAAGTTCACCAGCTAAGAATGCTCAATAGCTCCTAGGAAAGATTTTGGAAAGATAAAGGAAAATGACACCAGAATATGAGGCGCACAGGAAAACAGGAATATGCCATGCCAGAGAGCTTACAATCAGATCAAACTGACTATTTCAACAAGTAGATGGAACCTACATGGATTTATAGATTGGAACTCCAAAACTTAGTAGGAAAAATGAAATATGGGGTTTGTACTTCAATTGTCTGTTCAGTGTGCCAATGGAGATCACACAGGCTCTGAGAATATTACAGATAGGCAGCTCTTTGCAGTGTTGTTCATCTCTGTATTCTTTGGCTTCTCAATATGTGATTCTAAGAACACTGAACTGGAGGGAATTTGCACTCATTCCAGAGCTCAACACAGATGGTAAAAGATTCTGTACCAAACTACTTCCCCAGCAGCTGCTGTATTAAATATAACATTACACATCAAAATAACTTAGTGTAATTTGCTTCCCAAGTGTTTTCTCTTCAGTGTTTAAGCACACAATGCACTGGAGTCAATACAGGAGTCAAAGAAGATAAAGAGTCAGAGAGAAATTTAATTATTTAAGCCAACCCTTTTAATCAGTGTTGGAAAATATTTTTGGCAGCAAGGCCAGACAGAATGTTAGCTCAAAAGAAATAAGCTGAAAAGCGTTAACCGCACATACAGAAGGGTAGTGTAGCTAAAAGGAAGGCACTTGACACTTGGTATGTAAGTCCTAAGATCTTAATAAACTTTATGCTTACTCAGAAATAGCAGAGAGTTATTCAAAACACTTAACAGTCAAAACACTAAATAAAGTCTGTGCTCAAGTTATCTATCAGAACCTTGAACTACTGAGTTCTGTGAGAATTTGTAGGTGTCTTGTGGCAAAAATATAAGAATACTCTTCCTAAATACAAAGTCCCATCAAATTCACAAACCAAATCAGAAGCAAATTCCTCCAGGAACCACATTTTACACTACTATTTCCAGAAGTAATTATTTGGTTAAAAAAAAAATTGTAATGTATCCAAACTAGATTATTAATAGAATCTTTGTTCTCCAGTATTGAGACCAGTTTTGCAGATAGCATATAATTAAATATTTATTTCATTAGCCATTAATTCCCCTAATGCTTCACTTCTAACAAAGGAAAAGAACAGTCTATGCACAGTTGTAGTCAACTGATGATAAACCAGTTTGTATACAGTAATATATAGAAAAATTTATCATCATCTACCTGAATTGATATCTGGATCTTGCCCTTCTAGCAAACTCTGAAGTCTCCTACTTGTTAGTTCCAGAAGAGTTAAAGGAGTCTGAAAATACAAGCCAACAAAGAAACTATTACAAAATCAATACTTCAATATTTTGATAATTTAAAGCTTTCAGATAACCAATTTAAAAACACACAGTTAAATGCTGAAGAATACATGCCCACATTTATTTAGGTACAAATTCAAAGTCTCTCCCGGAATTGCACTAAAACACTTAGTTTTGCTAAGATATATGTGTTTATTTCCGGTATTTCTGGCCAAAGAAATAGGAAGCTAAAGTTCTAGATGTTGTTTTCCGTAGCAAAAACGGCAGTGTAAAACAAGCTGATTTCAGCTTTCACACAAGGCTCTCAATTGCAGCTGTCAGAGTGAACCAGCGTCCACTCGCTGCCACTGCTACACAGTTCTGGCCCTAACTCCAGTGGGGAATCAAAGCGCCAGCCCTCACGTCAGAACCCCTAACACAAATTAAAAAAGGAGGGTTGGCTGTGTAATAACAAATACAAAACCCTCACTAACCACTTAATGCTTTCAAACTAAACTGGAGCTAATTAAAAAAAATACAAAACTCCCATATGTCGACCTGAAGTCAGAGGTGGAAGCTGATGTGTCATATAAAAATAAGAATCATTATTTTACTGAAACCAAACTTCTGTGAACCTTATTTTCATGGGGTATGGTAAAGTTTCATCTTTTCATGTGTGACAAAATGATGGTACATAAATTAAGGAGATTATAAAAACGCCTACATATTTACACAACTCATCAAGTTTAATAGAAAGGCTATTAGCATTTTGTGGTTCTATTTGTTTTCCCTCAATTTAGAAGTTAACATTCCAAAATAGTGAAGGATCTTTTAGAGTTGTCAAAGCTATACACATACACTGGAGTACAAGAGCATGCCATTTTTCTACCACTCAAGAGTATGACGGTGAACTTCTAAAGGAGAAAGACACTAAGATACCTACATATTTAGTAGGCATTCACTACCAGCAAGGTGCCAAAATGACCCTATAAAAAAACTATTAATATTTTAAATATTTTCCTAATACAAATCATGCAAATAAAGAGAGGGGATATAATTTATAAAGAATTGCAAAGCTCTTAAAAATCTGTTCTCCATAGTCTAGAATAGCTTCTCATCCTGTTTGGTTGTACTATTACACTGTAACAAATGGAACATTAAACACAGTTCCTCAGACTTTTCATACTCCAAAAAAATGCAGTTCATGGCATTTAATATTTAAAATTATATAGCCAATGATGTAAGGAGAATTATACCTTGAAGAGGTCGGAGTGATTGTCCATCAGAAACTGAATCAGCAGTTCTGTCTGTGGTTTTGACAGTGTCCTGTTTTGTAAGATGAACTTGGTACAAGTCTTGATGATCACAAATCTATTCTCAAACTAGAAAAAGTAGTACCCAGATTTGGCATTAGATTGACTTGCAGGGTGCTAGCAAAGACTAAGTATAACGGGATGCTATCAGTGGGAAACAGATCACACGGAAAGGCAGTAAACAGAATACTTCCAACTGGACAAAAATGTTAGCTTTCCTATGAGAAAGTGCTATTTTTCACGTTAAGCAGAACAGATACTTACTTGTTTTTGCAATCTGTAGCCCTCAGATTCCGAGGCAATGGCTAGGAATGTAAGGAGCCTTTGAAGTTCTTCACTAATATTTGGTGCTAATAACTTTAAATAAAGTTGTAATGCCTCTAGAGCTTGATCTGTTTTTCCTTTTTCTGCCATGGAGTAAAACAGCACATCCACTGTTACTATTCATTTTCAGAGTCACGAGTACTTATTTAAATCCCAAAAATAATCCCACTTTTGGAGGGGGGTTTCTTCCAAACAAAATTTCATGTTGTTCCAGTTATTGGAGGATTCTTTTCTCAACCCACAGGTTTTAATTTCTCCTCCACCACCAGGGGCAGGGTGGCAGCAGGCAGTGAGTGAGTAGCTTTGTAGTACTTAGTTGGCAGCTGGGGTTAAGGCACAACAACCCAACAGGACTGAAGCAGCAGTAACAAAGCCTATTTAGGTAGGATTAATCTTAAACTTGTAATTAAAGAAACTTTTCTGGTTTACTTGTATGCATATGATGGGAGAGTTCTCAATAGTCCCTTTAATAATTTTAAATAACTTCTATTACTAAAAAGGACCCTACATCCATAACTTTAAAAACCTTATTTGGGTTAACAGGAAAAACTTTATAGCAATGATTTTAGTTTTATGTTATTACTTAGTAGTAGCAATAAGGCAAATTCTGACTTAGGTAAGCAACTTTCACAATGAGAGTAGTTACATATTGAAAGTTACCCACAGAGGTTGGTGAATCTCTATCCTTCCAAATTTTCAAAATTCAGTTGGACCAGGCCCTAAGGAAATTGATCTAACTTTGAAATTTGTCCTTGTCTTGAGTAGAGGTTCTTAATAGTGATCTTGAGCATTTCCAGCCTAAAAAGGGCATCTGCAATGGCATTGCAAATCGTGTCATGATTCAGTCAATTGATGCTTAGTGACATCCTGTACACAGCATTAATCTGTATTTTTTGGTCCAGGTTGCTCTTACCTATAAGTTCTATAATTCCTGAATGAATATCAAAATCTTGAGTGGCAAGAAGAGAGTCTTTCTTTTGACTATAATACTTCATTATAACATCAAAAAAAATCTTCTTGTATGTATTCAGACTGCTGGGGTTGTTAGTGCTTTGAGGTAACTGCTGACTAACCATCACTAGGAATTGGTCAGGAAAATACTCCAAGCATTCAATTGCAGCATAGAGCCATCTGTCAAGCCTGTAGAAGGAAAAGGTAGTTTTAGTGCTTGCTTTAAAATGTTCTACCTATTTTTATTTTCACAGACTGACAGAATATTCTGAGTCAGAAGAGACACACAAGGACCATTGCATCCAACTCTTAAGTAAATGGCATTGAATCTGTAACCTTGGTGTAATTAGCACCATGCTCTAAACAACTAAGCTATCTCAGGATCCATTTAATCCTTTAAAAGAAAGCTATCTAGAAATAACCATGCAAGTATAGTCACATATATGAACCACAATGCTGAACTGGTTTATTAAGCAGTTTGTGTAACTTATTTCACTACAGCAGTTCAAGAACCTGCTCAAAATGAGCAATTTCCATGTTTTTCCTATGCCAAAGGCAATACACCTGAGATAAACCCAGACCAAAACAAGCTGCAATCATGCCAGATTGTCACTGACCCCAGGAACTCAGCTAGTATTTAAAAACCAAACACCACTGCACCATTACTCCAACACACCCACTGAGAACCCACCAGCGCTAACCAGTGTGAAAAAAACGTGATCTTTACAGAAAAGAAAAGAGACAGTTAGTCTGAAAAAAGAGGAAAACGAAATTGGTTAAATCCCAGAAGACTACAGAAGCAGTTTATTATATAACCTACTATAAAGGCATGAGTTTTCACAAGCATCTGCTGTCTCTATGTCTTAATGAAGGAAAGAAAATGTAACCTGATTATGCACCTAAAATTCAGGTGCATCATTTATTGCTGAAAGAAGCCAGAAGATCAGACGAAAAAGTCGCAACCATTTTGTACAGAAGGAATATAAAATCATAGAAATGCATGGGGCAGAGAGACACTTATATCTGATTCTGGATGTAAAATAACTTGATCTGAAGCAATGAAAAGTTGCAAATATTATTTAAGATACATAGAACCTTATTTTTTCACGGAGAACAGAAACAAAGATTGTAAAGTTGCAGATAAGACTATTAATTTGAAAAAAATAGTAATTCCTAAGACATTCACATAAGCCTTGACATATTCATTAGAAGTATATGCAAGAAATAGATCAGCCTAAGTACACTAAACAGGAACACTAAAAAAGTAAGAGAAGATTTAAGGAAAAGAGCATTGACAACATGCAGCCACTTTCACTTTTATATTTTCATTATATAAGCATTCTCCAGTGCTACAGCTTGGAGAATGCTTATATAAGCATCTCCTTTTCTCTTGCTTACAATAGATGCCTTATTGACTTTGTATCTTCACACCACTGCCACCAGGAACTGTGACAAACAAACAAAAAGCCTCAGAATAAAATTTGTCAAGTTCTAATGTCTGTTACAGACAGCTAAGAGTAAAGAATCTGGTACAGAAACTAGGAGTGTTTACAACACAGGGTTAAAGTTTTAATGTTTACTTAAAATACTCAAGTGTCCAACTCTAAAGATATACTTTTTTTGAAATCACTTACCACTTCTGAAAAAAAGTCAATCACACTAATACCACCTCTGTCTACAAGTATACAAACATAATGATGTTCATTTAACACAAATCTTTGATCAAGAGTAAAACAAAGCCTTTGGCTAACAAATTCATTTCATAGATATATAACTTACTCAGGCAAGTTTAAGCTACATGTAACCTCTCTGTCCAGGAAAACATTTGAGATAATCATGTCTTCTTCTTTGCCAAAACGGTCTGATTTTGTCTTCACTGAAGACACCAAGATATCTTCTAGAAGTGGAACATCAATTAACTGCAGCAGTCGTAGCAGAGTTTGCTGTTTCCAGACATCTTCTATTACTGATACCATAAACAAACAAAAAAATCCTCAGAAACAAGATCTTAGGTAGACAACTAATCTTTGTTTTTACTCACTCAAGAAACTTTAAAGTGTTCAAAGAAAACACGGTAACAGCATAGTATGAAGTTGCTGTGTGGGGTAAGAAAGGATCAAAATAGGAATGCTGAAGGAAAAAAAAAAGTCTCCTCCATTATATTAGGATTCAGAATAAACTACTCTAATTAGTAGAAGAAAAAAAAAAAAGACAAGTGAAAAGCAAAGGAATCACATAATAAAGATATTCTTCATCTTAAAACCTACTTCCTTCTGAAGTAGTATTTTCATAAATAGCACCCTAAACATAACCCTGTTGTGTTTCCTTCTGTTTAGTTACTACAAATATTAACCCCTTTAATGCTAATTTAGATATTTTGTCATTAGTGACAGGTTAAATTTAGGTCTCTGTGGAGCATTGTTTAACAGAAATGGGGCACTCGCTCCAAGATACAGCGAAGAGCAATCAAGTTTTAAAAAGAAAAAATTCAATCCTCACCTCCTTTTGAAAGCAGGTGAGTTGGTTCATTAACCATGATCTTTGGAGGTAAAGATGCATGGACATACATTGATCGAAGAAGCTCTTCAACCCTCTTTTTATCAGCTGCTTCCAATGCTAAGGGGTTTGAAAGTGTTGTGTCACACTTTGTTCTGCTTAAGGAGGGAAAAAAAAAGTTAGATATATAACAAATACTATTAGAACACATTTGTCTTTTAGTTACTTACTAAATTGCTCTTAAATCAGAACTTTAGGGCTTCATTATATCTGGACTCTATCCTGCTGCTAGAATTCCTATCATCCGCATCTACTTTGTGGAGAGGGCAAGGACATTGATTCCAAATATCGTTTGCTAGTTCCACGTCATTTACCAGCTTTTAGTAACTAGCTCATTCATGCTAATTCTCCAATTTCAGTACAACTGATAGCAAAACCAAATTATTCCCAGGCTTATGCTACTGTGCCACACTCTATTCCAAATAACAAAGGGCAGATCAAAACACTTTGCCCAAAAATACCTGGTAGCATCTACTACTTAGACATGACATTTCTCAAATCTGGCACAGACTTTTCAGAAGTCTCCAACACTTGGTTTAGACAGGCATAACTTCATTTAAAGGTAACTCTCCTTAACTTATTGGAAAAATTTAGAATAGTTCAGAGTAACTCACTTGGAACATGTTTTTGTTTTCTGTTTGCAGATTTGCTCAGGAGATAAGCTTTCACTGTCTTTATTCTTTCTTGGAAGAAGAGGATCAAGACTGCTATTTACAAATCTATAGAGACTAGTGTCCGTGTCCTCAAACTCTGTTTCTTTCCCATTCTTGAATAAGTAAAGCTTGGCTCCAACTGGCTCAAACACTTTGTGATCCATCAACGCTTGGCATACACGGACCCCCTTCAGCCGAGATATATCATTGCAGCTCAGGTACATGCTTTGCATAAGATGGCTCAGTACCACATCAACAGCATTGGAGCCGGTGAAACAGTTCCTGTATGTTTTCAGGTGTTGTCTACGTCTTTTGATTTCCACTTGATTGTGAAGGGCACGTATAATACTATTCCACATCTGAGTTGCTTGAAAAGGACCATCACAGTCTGCAAAGTATTTATATGAAAGTTTTAAAAGTTTATAAACCTTTACTTTGAAACTTAAAAAAAAAATTACATCGTGATTTTACTTTTATATCTTTTAAAAAAATATTCATCAATCAGCTGAATTTTGCAAAGACAAAGATAATATTTCATGACTCAGTCCTTATTATAAGCTGACTCACACCCACTATGGTAGAGTCAAGAAAAGAGGACAAAAATCCACTAAAAACAGGCAAGGAAGGTTTTTTTGTCATTGTTATGACCACATATATTGTATGTATGTGCTGTGTACATATAAATTAAATCATTAGAGAATCACAAAACAGCCGAGGCTTGCAGGGACCTCTGGGGTCTATTTGGGTCCAACCTCCCTGCTCCAGCAAGGCCATCCAGAGCTGGTCGCCCAGGACCATGTGCAGACAAGTTCTGAATATCTCCAGAAGCCGATATGTCCACACACAACATCACAACCTCTCTGGGTACCACTGAAGAGAGTCTGGCTCCATCCTCTTTGCACTCTAGATACTTGCAAAGACACCCCTGAGCCTTCTCTTCTCCCAGCTGAGCAGCCTCAGCACTCTCAGCCTCACTTTGAAGATAAAAACTGTATTAATTTGACAAAAATAGTCATTCCTAAGACATTCACATGAGCCTTGACATATTCATTAGAAGTATATGCAACACAGAGATCAGCCTAAGTACATTAAACAGGAACACTACAAAAGAGAAGATTTAAGGAAAAGAGCACTAACAATATGCAGCCACTTTTACTCCGAAGGTACTCTGAAGCCCCCAGTTTATCCCCACACATCGCGCCCAGCTCAGCAGACGACAGACAAGTGTTTGCAGTGCATTAACCGCGCCTGCTCCCCGGTCGGAACACCCGGCCCAGCTCCGCGCCCAGTCCTACGGCGGCGCCCGCCGTAAACTCAGCTTCGGAGGTACGGCCAGAGAAAGCTCCTCTCCCCCCTGGTCAGCTGCCGAGTCTCCCTAGCCCCATTCTGCCCGCTGCCCAGCCACGGGGCCCTCCGCGGCACCGGCAGCCGGGGCTGCCAACACAAACAACGGGAGGGCGCCGGCCCCTCACAGCCCGCTCCGCTCCCCGGCCCCTCCGACACAGCGGGGGGACAGCTGCTGCAGCGGAGAGACGCGGGTGACGCTGTTCGCCCACCTCGGCGCCGCCCGCTCCCTCGCCGCGGCTGCAGCTCGCTCTGGCTGCGGATCCTCCTGAAGCGCGGAGTCAAATCCCCCGCCATGGCCGCGGCCGGGCCGCTGGCGGAAGCCGGCGGAGCGCATCACTTCCCGCCCGCCGCCCCCGGCCGCGCCCAGCGCCGCCCCTGCGGGTCGGAAGTGAGCCGAGC
>VXBQ01014964.1:624441-664515 GCA_013400175.1 Phainopepla nitens | reverse complement strand
GCCCCGGAGGCTCGATCGGCGCGCGGGCAGGGCCGGGCGGGGAGCGCTGAGCTGCCCGAGCCGGCGGATCGCGGGTCACCCGCCGCCAGGGCTGCGGCCGCCGCCCGCCTCAGGTGCGCTGCTCCCGGCTGCCCCGCGGAGCAGGGAGCGCAGGCACCGGCCCTGCGGCGCGGAGCGCTGCGAGTCCGCTCTCTCTGTAAATAACTGTAAATGCTTCGTCCGGGAGGACTGGCCCGCGGGGGGCTGACCCGGGGTTTGTGCAGCGCAGGGGCTGGGTTTCATCTGTCACCAGGCGACAGACAGAGCCCTGTTCATGGATCTCATTCCGTGAGGTTTTGGTAGGGGTTCAGCTGAAGCTCAGTACCGAAACGGTGCGTGAAAGTTAAGAAGGGGACGTGCGGCGAGAGCAGCCTTGCACAGTGCTTCATTGCATTTGATTCTCGGTGTTTTTGTCACAAATGCAAAAGACTGATTGTGCCTGAAAAATGCTGGGGTTTTGTCCATTTGTTTGCTGTGACTCAGTTGTTCCGGCACTTACTTCTGTGGATTGATCCTGGCTTGGGACAGGTGGATAGGATGCCGTTGGGTGGCATGAAGTAGCTGTGCACCAGCCTGCTGGTCTTCCTTCCCAAAGGGGAATCCTAGCTTTGTTGTAGTTCAGAATAGTAGTAGAGTATGTTGTACTGATGCCTTAAGTTTTAGCTTTTTTGTTTTCTGGATTCTATGCTGTTTTAGTGTGTAATTCTGGGCTTCATAATAAGAGTTAGTAAGTTCTCTTCATTGAGTAGGTAGACAAAACAATTCATTTCTAGCTTGGGACCAAGGACAAATTTTAGGCCCAAGAGTGTAAACAACAGTGAAGAAAGAGAGGGAACGAGGAGGATGGAGCTGCATAACCTGAAGCTGTAATTGGACAATTGACTCCAATATACTAATGGGCCAAAACCTATAAAATTGTGAGACCTTATGACCGGCATCCATTTTTGTGATAATTTATATATGTGACTTGGGCGTAGCCCTGGTGGGCTTCCTGCACTGCCCAAGCTGTATCCTTTCAATAATACCTTTTATCTTTTTATTCTACTTAATCTCTGCATCCAGGTCAGCCTACCCAGGCATCAGTGTGTACCCACAGCCATACATCAGATGAAGCTATGAATTAGTTTGAGGATAAATTGATAGGTTTGCATTATGCAAGGTTTTTTTATATGAGTGAGAGTTGAAAAATGGTGGGCAGTCTTTGTTTTGGATTTCAGCAGCCTGTTCAACATTTTGAATGTTTGAATGTTTTGCCTCCTTTCTGACTGCAGTGTTGGTTGTTGCTTACCACCTTGGGAAGTGATTGTTCTCATCAGGCTGCCATATGATTGCTGATGTACATCAATATAAAAATCATTACTGATTGTGAGGGGCATTCATGAAAAAAACATATTGAACATTCAGAATTTTTTAGGATTAGTTCCAGGTTTCATGGACTCAGAATCAGTATCATTAATATTACTCATGAAATTCAAACAGGAAGATTTCTTAAACGTTCATTGCATGTCCTGTGTTTGTCCAGACACTGTTACACTTCGGATTTTGTATTTGTCTCATTTATTACTTTTTAACTTGAACTGCAAATTTCATTGTGGGTGACTGACTTTATTGCCACTTGGTTATTATTATTTTTTTAAGAAATACTGGACCAGTCTTAACTGAACAAACAAGTTTTCCTACAGCTGAGAACTAGACTTGCATATTTCAGATGTGGTTAACTTGTCATAATTTGTGGTATTATAGGTACTGTCCAAACCAGATATTTTTGGTGGGGCATGGATTTTCTAGGTGCATTGTTCCTGTTGACAGATACAGATTTTTTACTGAAGTTAGTGGTAGCAATTGTTTTTATAAAGCAAAATGTGCTATTTTAGTTTACATTCAAATGTTGATAAGAGGATTTCTGCAAATTTACAGTTAGGTGGATGTGAACTTTAAACTCCATTTGCTTATTGAGAAATAAGTTTCTTGGTACTACTTGCTCAGAAGCTGAATTAAACAGTAGTTTGCCTACTGTCAAGCTGGAGGGGAACAGGTTGGACAGGGTCTACCAGGCTTGAATTTTCTTAATCTCTGCATCCAATACTCTATTGACATTCTATGCTATTCTATGCTATTGACATTCTCACCTAGTGGCTTTTCCAGGCTACTCACTGTCACCCACAGCAGAGGGCACTTCTGATTTAATGAATACTACACCATTTTTCCACCATCTGTGTAGAGAAGCTTCCTTTCAGATTTACACAAAGGGATTTGAACATGCATGCACATGCATTTTCTTCATAATATTTCTGCAGTTAATTTTGCAAAGTGCTTTATTAGTTTTGAGAATCCTAACACAAGATGATGTTGTATTGTTACTAGAGCGGATTTGATGGCTGAGAGTGAACAAAACAGTGGAAAAAGCAGAAGATCTAAACCCAAGTAAATTAGATTTGAGATTATCTTAAACTCATTAGGATTGATTTTATAGTCTTTAGCATATAGAATTTGCCCACAGAATAGCTGCCAAATAAAATTGCTGAGAGCTGGAAATGCCTGTAACTCCTTTTTAGAATAATCTATGATCCTTTGTTTATATCTATTTATCAGGTTAATGAAAAATTCCTTTATACAGGGATTTTAGCCAGAGTCTTTGTAGCAGTTTGGTCTAGGGCTGCACAGTTAGGACTTGCATGGGTTTTTCCATATCCGGACATAAAGTAAAATTAACTTCTTGTAATAATAAAATTTTGAATACTGAAATAAAATTACTTAGGAAAGGAATTCTGTGTTTCCATCATTTATTTCAAGGTATGTTCTCAACAAAACACTAACTAGACACCAAACAAGTTTGTAGTTGTTCTTCAGATTGTCTTGTTGATTTCAGACACAGCTTCTTATATCTAAAACTCCCAGTCCCCATAATTGAGATAAACTCCACCCTTAACATGCTTGTAGTCGCATCTGATTCTGCTCCTGAGTTGCCCTGTTGAGTCACAACTACTATATCTGATTTAAATTTGAGTATTTGTGAGATTGAGATCTGTGCAGCTGGATTCTTGTCTTTTTTAATATAGTTCCTTAAAATTCCTAGTGAGGTTTGTCATTTAGTAGCATGAAGTTGTATCTCTTCAGCTGACATGGAAATTGGAGAAATAGCTATGGAGCATGGCATTAGTGTGTTCCTGCATTTCCCTAAGGTAGAATGCTGAAAGTGGGATGTAGCTGCATCAGGAGTCAAGGCAGAGCTGTTCTGCCCGCAGCACTGTGCTAAGGTTTGCCTGGGGCTTGGCTAGTACTGTTACACGTAGCTGCACTGGAGTGAATTGTTCCATAACACAGGGAACTTTTTAAGAAGTTTGTTTATTACCTCTTTTACATTTACAAACCTCTAGTACAGGTCTGTCTTTGCAGTTGAAACCTGATCAGATTATTTGTCCTGATTTGCAGTGGAATCAAATCTATAGTACCAGGGAAAGGAGGAGTACATGTTCAGGTAACTTCAGTGGGGTTGATTTTGGTTAAGTTTGACTGAAGCATACAGATGTCTTTACATCTTACTTGAAAGAGAGACTGAAGAAATATCCTTAAGTGTTGCTTTTGAATATACTGCAAAATAGTGATTCCAGGAAATAATTTGTTCTTGCATCCTCTCTTTTTCTTTGCTCACACAGATAAGGAAGATGAATGTCTTTTTTTTTTTTTTTTTTGCTGTTTGTCTGTTGCCTCCATTCTTTCTTGTGTATACATTATCAGAGAAACAATTTTATAAATGGGACACAGCCTTCAGTAGTTGTATCTAGCAGAATAAGCAAGTCAGATTTATTATGAAAATATAGAAAACTCTGAAAGAACACACTACAGGAGAAGATGAACTAAACTGGAAGCTGCCACAGTCTTTTTGCTCTAAAATTTGAAAGGTGATGTGAAAAAAGCTTCCTTGTAAAGTTTTGGTAAAGCATAAAAAGGTGGTTTCTTTTTTCTTTCCCCTGTACTTAATAGTTAAGTTCATTAATAGTTGGATCATACAAATGGTAATGTCAGCAATCTTATGGGCAAAATACTGAATTTTGAGCTTTTATTTTGAAAAGCACCGTGTAGGAGAGAATATGTTTGTTTTTTACTTGCTGTCTGTATGATACACATCCATTATTTTGCTAGCCTGGGATCTTAAGCAGTCCTTCACTTCAGACAAATGAGTAGTTCCGTGAGCACTAGAATTAAAGGAGTCTGTTTTCCTTCAGATTTGTTTCTCTTTTTGATGGATATTAATACACAACGCATGAACCTTTCCTGTCGGAGGCCAGTTTGTAAATCCTTTGCATTATTTGATTACTCTTTTCAAGAAATGGTTGAATTGAGGGGACTGTGAAATCTCTCTTTTCTTGTCTCAGTAGGATAAGCCATTGGTGCAAACTGAAGCCATGGAGTCCATGCTGAATAAGCTGAAGAGCACCGTCACAAAGGTGACGGCCGATGTCACCAGTGCAGTCATGGGAAATCCCATCACCAGGGAATTCGATGTTGGCCGGCATATTGCCAGTGGAGGTAATGGTCTAGCTTGGAAGATATTTAATGGGACTAAAAAATCAACAAAGCAGGTGAGTTGTCAAGTAAAGACCTTCGTTTATAAACATGAGATGACAGATTGATTGGTAGTAGTTGGTAAGGGGCCAATCCAACAGGACAGACTAATGTTAAGGGTAGTGAAATGACACCAAGAACTCAGCACTATTTAAGTACATTGTTCTCAGCTATGTGATACTTGCTTTAAGCATTCATTGTTGGAGCATGAAGTGGTTCTGCATTCATAGCATACAATTTGGAACCAAGATCAAGAATTCATCTGAGTTAAAAGTGATCTGACAAGAAGGAAGAAATTTGCTTTAATGTGGATTGGTTCCCCAGTTTATTGCACCTTGCAACTTTTCGTTTGGTACCATATCTGGCTTTTTACAGTTTAAAATAACCATGAAGTATGTCATCATTTGTTGTCAGCAAAAGACACTGTAGTTTTTTGCTCAGAAAAAAACTATACAGAAATTGAGCAGTTAGAAATGTTAAGTTATGAGAAACTGTAACAGGAAGGCATGGGATAGAGGAGGAGGTTGTGAAGGAAGTTAGTTATTCTTTCCCTGTGCTGCTTTCAGATCAGAATTGTTCCCTTTTAGTTTCCTTAAAGTATTAGGGTTTAGAGCACTAATACTCAAACTTTTGAGTCACTTGAAGTCACATGTATAAATGAATATGGGACTGTAACTTCAGAAAAAGGTTTGCCAAATCCAGAGTTTAAGAACTGTTATTACAGAAAATTATTTTGTTACACTGGAGAAATATGAAAATTCTTTTTTCAAATTCGGGGAGGAAGTATAATTTTCAAAGTGTAAATAGAAGTGTTAATAAATTATGGTCTTAAGTTAAACGTAATGCTAAGTGATGTGAAGTCCCTTAGACAATGCATCAACTTGCTGCACATGTACCAAATAGAACTGGACACAAAAGAATAACTTTGGAAAATGTTTATACAATCTGTTAGATCACAGGCAAATAAACAGTAGCAAATAGATAAATATAATACACAGAATAAATAATCTGCAAAGAATGTGATCTGATTCTGTGTGACAGAGTCTGAATAATGTTTAATCAGTTACTTTTGCCATGTTTTCATGCATTTTTTTAGCTATTGCAGAGCTTTGTGCATCTTTTATTTTACTGAATTTACACAATATACCTGTTGATTTGGGCTTTTTTTTTTCTCTAACTCAGCTATACAAAGAGGTGATAACATTGGAAGCATGGTAATTTTGATAGGTTTTATACAAACTATGTGCCCAGTAAGCATTTGACCTGTAGCAGATGTATCCTTAAGGTCAGGAGAGTTGTAGCAAGTTTCTTTCACTGTAAAGTTGACAAGAGTATAAGTAACTAGGTTCATGTTGATCATGTTCTTCAAGCCTTGAATGGGTGTTCTGACCAACAATTTTAGAGTTTTATTTCAGGTGCTCCATGTGGTCCTGTGATATCTCTGTAAACTGTGACTAACATCTGTGCAGTTGTATGCCATCATTAGTAATTAGAAATACAGCAGCAGTTGTACTGCATGGAATTTTACATGGCTGGTGTTTTGGCATGTAGTTACCATTCATTATTAATATTACCAGTTAGGTAACATCATGTCAACATTCACTTTGCCATTGCAAAACAAAACTGTGTAGCAATACAGCTTATGGTGTATTGCATGTGTATATTTGTGTAAATTGTATGTGGTATTACAATATATGTTCTTCAGTATTATTTTTTATTTCTCTCCCATGTACCTTCTGGATGCTCTTTGGGCTAGCTGTCATTTTTCAGGTGATAGTAGTCCTTTATGTGAAGTTGCACATATTTGCTGTATTATAAGTGTGTATATCTAACTTGAAGCTAGAAACTTTTTTGCAGTATGTATTGTAATCAGACAGGCAGGATGAAGGGCTTAATTACCTCTGTTGTTGTCACTTTACCACAACACAAGTAACAGTTTAAGTCATTGCAGCCAGATAAAGCAGCTAAATTTGGAGGTTTTAACATTACAGCAGTAGATCCCATCAGAAATCTTTGTTTTCAGGATTATTTTTGTTTCTATTTTAAGTCAGTGGACAGTTACAAATATTCCATCTCTGGTGACAGTAGATATCTATAACTTCATTCTTCTCTTCTGAGTTTTGCCTGGTTCCTGCCTTGTTGCTTTTCCAGGATTTCTGAATGTTTATCTCTTATTATTTTTTTTTTATGTACCTTGTCTTTTCTTGCTTACTGTGTAGGTGACTGAGTAACAACCTAAGAGAATGTGAGGAAATTACTTACCTGTGTGCATATGTTTGTCTGGTCCTATTTCATAGCTGATTTGCTGCTGTTTTAAAGATTTATGAGTCACTCTGATTATATATAGGTGTATAATTTCACAGTCTGTGTTTCAGCTCATCTTAGATTTATTAATTTAGACTTAATGCACTTATACTTTTTCTGGCATAATATGGCACTTGTCCTTCTGCTCAGAAAGTCAATCATAAGTAGATAGGGTAAGGTCACAAAGTACTTGCCAGCTCAGAGAATTCAGAAGATAGGTCCCAACGACAAGGCTGTTTACGGTCAAGAGGGACCTGATGGCCTTGAGTCAGCTGGTTAAGGATCTGGAGAGCTAATTGTGTTCTCTTTTGCCAGGTGCAGGGAATTATGAGTTTAAACAAACCATGCAGGATTGCAGCAAGCACCAATAGCACCAATACTTAGACCCATCACAAAATATTCAAACTATAGCTGATTTAAATACTCACTTTCTGATTCTTTTCACTCGTCATCAAACAGAAGATTTTTCAGAAGTGCTGTCTTAGTTTGAAATTTTGTTATTGGTCATGTACTGCTCAGTGTATGTCTTCCACCCCATCATTGCTCTTCTCTGCCTTGTGTTAATGTTTGATCCATCACACTTAAAAGCTGGAGCAGGGAGCCAGTTGGGATAGAGGCAGGAAAAGTGTGCTTGGTTGAGTTAGTTACAAGTATTCACCTGCTAACGGCTTAATGAAAATAGCTGAAAAACAATTTTTTGTGTATTGGGCTGAATTTCATATTATGCACAGCCTATTTTGAAAAGTTTGTAGGGTTTTGGGTTTTTTTTGATTAATAATGTAGCTGTTCCTGTGAGATTTTAATTAGAGTAATGGTTATAAAATGTGCAGTAAAAAAATCATGGAGTTCCTCTTGGGACTGAAGATGGTACTTTCATGCTATTTTCTACTGCTTTCTAACCTTTATTATTCATAATGCTGTTGTAGCAGCCTATAAAAGTTTGTTTCATGATAAACATTTTTAATTCCTTTTTTTCATCAGTTGATACATTTCACATTAATGAATTCTCAGATGGTGATGTAATCTAATTTTTTATTTGACATCGACCTCTGTAATTTGAAAGTTTCATACAATTTTCTTAATTTTCCCCTGCTCCAGTTGCAGAAGTCTGAGAGGATTTCTCTGATTTGAACATTTTTGTGACTATTTTTACACATCTTGAAGCATAACAAAATTCCTAATGTTTTATTATGTGAATGGTCTGATCAGATTAATAGACTACTGTGACAGTTTTGTCAGGTTGTACTGGTTTGGAGCAGAACACTGAGACAGGACCTGGTTTAATAAAGCAACACCAGATATATACTGAGAATATTTTAACAGTTCATAGTTGATATAAATGCTTTCATCTACGTAAAATCAAGCTGATTTCTGACTGTGGATCTTCTACTTTGTCACTGTGTAGGTAGGGGTTATAGTTTATGCATTACTGCTTACACAATAAAGGAGCATTAGTACCTTAACTCGAAATATATATTTCAGAGTTTATGTGCAGTAACCTCTCCCATGACTGGGACTAAGTAAGAACAACAAGTCAGTTTCTTTGTTTGGTTATTGTGTTGGTGAGATTGTACTGTTGATTCAAAAAGCACATTTCTGTATAATTGTGTATAGGCTTAGGTTTTGGCTGCGTTATATACTGAGTGAATTCTGTTGCTTATTTTCAGGAAGTCGCTGTTTTTGTCTTTGATAAGAAGCTAATAGACAAGTACCAAAAATTTGAAAAAGATCAGATTATTGATTCCTTAAAACGAGGTGTTCAACAGCTAACTAGGCTTCGACACCCTAGACTACTTACTGTTCAACATCCATTAGAAGAATCCAGGTAAGCTGTAGTAAAGTAGAGGACACTTATTTTTAATCTATGTTTTGGTATTGAATGTAAACTGTCTGGAACATTCAATACACGCATGTGATGAGATTCATGCTTAGTGTATTTATTCATATGACAAAGTATTCACCATCACCATAGAATGCAGTTCTGGTGTGAATCTAATTAATAACCTATTGCTTGATTTTAGTCCAGTTGCAGCTGTAAGGCTACACATGACCATTATGGCATGAAAATTTGGTGCTTTAATTAATTTTGCTTTTAAAGAACTCTCTTAAAATGGTTTTCTCTCAAAAACTTATTTTGTTCCATGTATGAGATGTACTTAGTATATGTGAGATTAGGGATTTTTGGTAAATTGTATGTGTTGTGGCTAAACATGTATTGAAAAGGCCCTCAAGTGCCAATCGAGGGAGACAAAACTCAGCATGTTCTTCTAGTGCTTATTTGATTTCTGAAAGGTTGGTCGCTAGGCACAATAACTGATTGGTCTTATGGATTTATTGTTCAGCTTTAGGGATAACAGCACATTAAAATCTGACAATGAAAATCAGGGTTTCGTGTTAAAATAGGAAGCTGATCCTGATACTACCAAAGAAGATCATGGAGGTTTTAGGGTTTTTTCCCCAAATAGGAAGGGGATTGGACTGGATGATTTCCAGAAGTCCTTTCTAACCCCAGCTACTCTGTGATCTGAAATAGTATCCTGATAAAGGTTCATTATATAATGTCCTTCCTTTCTGTGTTATCTTGAATTTTTCCAAATGGCTCCTAGGAGCTGAGAACACTGTAGGAGTGCTTCTTCATCTTTGCAATGCCTGCTTTGACACAGGTTTATTGGATTAAATTGCACCTGCGTATTCATATCTATCTTTCCTGCAGTGCTAAACACATTTCACATTAACAGGGGTTCAAAGCTGTCATTGCACCTGTGGTCTAGTGCGTCCTTTATGGTGGCCTAAAGAAAATCAGTTAGGTAGTTGAAGACAGCTCTCAGTACTCTACAACAGTAAATAAACTATTACATGCTAGGTGACCTAGGGTCATCTCAAATTACAGTGTATGCAAGTGAATCCCAGAGTATACATCAGGCTTCTTCCTAAAATTGTCACAGTTTTCCAGTTGATTCAGCAAGTTTTCCCCTGAACTTTGCCCTTCAGAAGAAAAGGCCAAGATTTGTACCTTTAAGAAAGCTTTGGTGGTGGTCTGGAGAAGCATTTAAGCCTTTTGAGTAAAATTAACAGTGTAGTTACATCAGAGTTCTTGTTTGTGAGTTTTTAGTAATGCCTTACATTTTGCTTCTGCTGTTTTTGCTTCCATACTCAGCACACTCAGCTGGCTGGTAGAAACACCAGAAGCACAAAACCTGTACAGTTACTTGCTGTGCTGGAAACTGATGTAACAGTTTTTGGAGGAGATTAATAAAAGAAAGGTTTATGTAGAATGTATGTATGTGTAACCTTATGCAAGCATGCTGTAAGATTGCTTTAGGATTTCAGGTCTTTCAGAGTGCTTATGCTTGAAGAAATCTCTCATGGGCTTCTGGCTAGACTGTACCTGATCTTTTCTTTCTTCTTTTTTTTTCTTTTTTTTGTGTTTCCCCAGAGTAACATACAGTTGTAATGAACTCCTTGCAGGTCACCTTTTATTCCTCCTTAATGAGGCAAATAGATACTTTATGTGCCTGGAGGGCTGATGTAGATATGTAAAGAAAGGCCATACCTTTCTGACCCTGGTGTGTTTAGATAGTTTTTCCACTATTAATAGAATGTTTCTACTACAAATTATTGGTGTCCAACATAGTTATATTTAATATAAATGTACATAATACATATAATGATGTATATCTCTTAACATGCATTTATATGAGTAACTTCTTATTTATACTACGTACTTATTAGTATGTTTATTTACAAATGGTCTTGAATTCCATTAAAAGCACTGGAAAGCAATATTAATTTATATTTAGCTTGTTATTGAAGAAAAGGATAAAAAGAACAAATTGTGAGTTAACTCATAATTTTTACTTGTATTTATAACAGAAACAGGTTTTATAGCCCTAGTCATATTAATAGAAAAATGAAAGGTATGTCATTAACAGAATAGTAGGGAGGAAACCAAGCAAAAAATTTATGTTGGGTTGGCTGACACTTAGCATTCAATGTATTTTACTTTTCAGTTGTTTTTCTTTTAGAGAGACAGTAGACAAAACTAAAGCCTGGATGAACAGTGAGAGGTCTGCATGTTTCAGCAGCCTTATTTTACTTCAAAGGTCAAGCTTGTTAATTATTGAAATACTTGAAAAATGCTGAGATGTGTCTTCTGATGTTTTTATGGAGTGATCAAAAAGTTAGGCTCTGTCTTCTTGCCTATAACTTTATATTCAAAAATGTGTCTTTGCTACTATTACTCAGTTTCTGTTTTCTGCGTTCATGCTGATGCAATATTTAGTGTTCTCATGAATTAATGATCCTTAAAACAGGTATGTGTGCTACCATCCATGTAGTGTTTTCTCAAAAAAACCCTTTAAAACAATTAAGGAGTGAATTGCAGTGGCTGTCCAGCATCTCCACTGCTGTGCAGAGCAGTAGGAAGGGTGTGGATGTAAAGCATGACTCTGTCTGTGTTGCATGAAGATTGTGAAATTGAGACATATGTTGGTTTCAGGACTAATTTCGAAATTTGAAATTTTGACAATGTTACAACCAGTCCTTATGTGTGGAATTTTGCTTCTTCTCTGTTTGTTAAACACAATTGACACAAAATGCATAGGCAAGACCATTAGTTTTCCATCAAGAAAAAAATCAACAAAATAATTTAGAGAACAGTTACTTCACATGCAGACTGCAGTTCATATAACAAGCATATTTGTGTTTGCAGATCTTCTCTATCAGTTGTCAAAGTAAAAGAATATTCAGGTGCTCTCTTACATTATATTAATTTAGTTTCTGATTGTTTTCTGACCTCATTAAGTACTGCTTCAGTCAGGGACATGTTGGTTTTAGGCATAGGTAGAAGTCTGATCTTACAAGTTTTAATAGTAGTAAGAATTCTTTGATCAATTTTTCCTGGATCAGGACAAAAAATTTCAGGAATCGTTGTGTGAATAATTAGTAATTTATGTGAATGCTAGGGAATAAAATAACCTAGTTCTAGTAATTTTTTAAACTTCAGACATTTATGTGATGCTCTTTAGTATAATATTAAAAGAATTCAAAACCTGAAATAGAACATGACTTTTGGTAGCAGTGCTTTAGCAATGTATAATATGGTGTTTGTGCGGTTCTTTATTTGCAGTCAAGAGATATATTACATTTATGTACAAGAAATTTTTTAATGCATTTCCTATACAGGGATTGCTTGGCATTTTGTACAGAACCAGTCTGTGCAAGTTTAGCTAATGTTCTTGGCAGCTGGGACAACCTACCTTCTCCTTTACCATCAGACATTAAAGAATACAAACTTTATGATGTGGAGACCAAATATGGTTTGCTTCAGGTATGGTACAAGTTGCCTTTATAATTTTTTTTCTGCTTTTAGTATTAATGATTTTTTTTTAATGAAGTCAGTACACTGCCAAAGTTTTGTCTGCCCATAGTAAATCAGAGAATAATGAGGTGAGAGGTAATAGGGCCCCGATCACTCTAAGTGTAAGAGAGGATAAACACTAGAAGCTCTAAGCTGCTACTCTTTTTTTGATTGTTCTGACATGTAAAATAGAAAATTCAGTTAATTTTTATTTTCCATGTAAATGCCTACACTACAGCTGTCTCTTCCATAAGTGAATCTTTTCTTTATGTTCTGTGGAGAACCATTAGCTCCCAGGTTTTGTTTGGTGAATAGATTGATTGGCTTGATGAAGCATTTTTGTTCTTCTGAGATGATGTGGCCTGAGGGGAGAGGGGAATGTGATAGTTAGTTGACATTAGTAGTCTCACCTGCTGATTACTCATCTGGGTTTAATTTCCTTCATGCATAATTTTTAAGGCATAGGCTAAAATAGTGATGAAAAATTGTTTCTTAGTCAACTTAGGAATTTAACTGTAACCATAAGAACAGAATTTTTGTAAATGTCTTATAGGATGTTTGGGAAAATATTTAACCTGAAATAATGATCTTTTATGGACAGGTTTCTGAAGGTTTGTCATTTTTGCATAGCAGTGTCAAAATGGTCCATGGAAATATTACTCCTGAAAATATAATTTTGAATAAGAGTGGAGCATGGAAAATTATGGGCTTTGACTTTTGTATCCAATCAACAAATCCATCCGAACAGGAGGTAATAATCTTTATATTTATCATCGTTCAATTTCAAATTCAGGTCTTTCCCTGAAACCAGTTTCATGATCTTGCATTCCAGTATAGAATCACTTGTTTAATATTCCCGTCTGTATTTTATTGGCCAAAAAATAAAACATATGGCACAGGTCTGGATTGAAGTGCTGCATTTGATTGTCTCAGAAAAAGAGCCCGAGTGGGCTCAGTGGGGTCACAGTAGACTAGTGATGGTTTCAGACAGAGGCTGGAGCCTGTGCCACTTCTGCCTCCCTTCATGTTGGATGACAAGCAAGCCTGCCTAACTTAGTGTGTTGTACCTATTCAATGCCTGGTTGCTACCTCTTAAAATGAATTACATCATAGCTCATGTTTCCCTGTTACAGCAGTGCTTTGATTTTACATTGCACTTCCCAGCTCTAATATTCAGATAGAACTGCATCAGCTATTGACTCGAAGCTGCAGACAGAGATTCTTAACAGTTTTGTCTCACTCTGTTTGATTTGTTATTGAATTTGAGTGGCTTAATTATTTTTCGCTGCTTGAGTTTCTTTTTGAAAATGGTCTTTAAAGATCCTTGATACAATTACTTTGTTTTATTTCTCATACTTCTCTTGTAGCCAAAGTTCCCTTGTAAGGAATGGGATCCAAACTTGCCATCCTTGTGTCTTCCAAATCCTGAGTATCTGGCACCAGAATATATTCTCTCTGTGAGCTGTGAGACAGCCAGTGATATGTACTCTCTGGGAGCTGTTATGTATGCTGTGTTTAATAAAGGGAAACCAATTTTTGAGGTCAACAAGCAAGATATTTATAAAAGCTTTAGTAGACAGCTGGACCAGGTATTTGTTCTTTTTATGACTATTGTTTGTTGGTTTTCATATTTGAAAAGTTATTACTGTAAAATAGATTTAAATATTGAGAACACTATCAGTGCTCCAACATAAACCATCTGACAATGGTCTCTTACCCTGCATACTGTTGTTATAACAAGAAAAAAGTCATAGCAAAATACGAGAAATAAAAATATGTTTTGAGGAGGTTACATGTACCAACTTTATAAACTAAAAATTGCATTTTTCACATGATTTCTCTGTAAACCTGTTGAATGCTGGTCTTGTGAAATAATCTTACCTAACAAGATGAGCAGTATGAAACACCTGGCAGTGAATTACCTATGTAGGACCATTGAAGAGGGCTGGATTTACAGTGATTTGATCACTTGACATGGCAGTTGGTATCCACTTAGCTATCACTATTTCACATTCTTTGTGGACTGTGAATATTAACAGAAGACAGTGTCACAATTAATTGGATCAGCTGACATAATGTCTGTTCGTATGCAAGTTTCCTTTGTTGTAACTTCTTTGGCTGCCCATTGCCACACAGTATGTACTGTGTTTTAATATGTGTAGATAGCACCTCAGATAATGACATTTACCTGTTTAAAGTATCATCTTTGTGTTCTCTGATAACCTGAACTACAATGGGAAGTTGAAAAAATGGGGGTGGGACCTGAAACAGGTAGGCTCTTGGGAAACAGAGGAGACTGTGAGCAAGATGAGAGGGATATCAAGTGCGTGGATAGAGAAACCATCAAGAGAACAAGGCATAGGCCTGATGTATATTGGAAATAGTTACATGCAGGGTTTTCTGACTTCATGTTGTACATGCTTGGATTCTTCCACAGCTGAGCCGTTTAAGCTCCAGTACTCTTCAGAACATACCCGAGGAGGTGCGTGAGCACGTGAAGCTACTCCTGAACGTGGCTCCCGCAGTCAGACCAGATGCCGATCAAATGACTAAGGTCAGTCCATGGAAAATGGACAGCAGCCGTAGGAAGGAGAAAAATCAGTGTTTGATTTGTAGAGCTATTTTAAAGTGTTATCTGTTAATCATTTTAGTTGAAATGTTAAATATTATTTGACATTTTAGTTGATGCCAAAAGTTATCCTTTTGCTGACATTTATTGATATGGAAAATGTGGGTGCTGAGACAGAATTTAGAAAAATTATTCAATTATTCAAAAAATTAGTCAATGCAGCAAGCACTGTTTTATTCCTTTCCGACAGTTGGAAGCTTTTCTGTGCTATGATTTTATACCATTCAGTCTTTAAAATTATACTGGAAGGATTTGAAAGTGAAAAAATGATAAAGGACAATAAATGTAAGGATAAACTTTTGGCTTATGATTTTTGATGTATTCTTAAGGATGCAGAATAATAAAGTATATTCAGAAATTATTTACCCCAACAAAGCAAAATTTAATCGCAAGTAGGATATAATGTAAGTTTTAATTTGGCAGAATGATTGCTCCATTTTCCTATCTGAAAGTAGAATTTAAAACATCATTCTTCCCTTGTGTCATGCCCCATTTTCTCCAATCTGATAGCCTTCCAGATTCCTGCTTATAGATTTGTTTTGCTAAATTATTTTATTCTTTTGCTGTGGTGTAAAAAGATAATATGCAGAGATAGGAATCAGTGGTTTAACTGTTGAAAGAAATAGTGGGTGAAGAAGGGAGAGGGAGCAGGTGATGGTTTTGTCCACTTATATGCTGAAAGATGGGAGTGACAGAATTGGCAGATATTTCTCAGGTATGAACTTAGTTGTCAGAAGGATTACAAACAAGTCTGTAAGTGGTTGTACTAAGCAGTATGGTTTTATAAAGATTTTGAGTCTCTTTTACTGTATCTGCACACTACACACTGAATCATAGGACAGAGATATCAGAGCTTCCAGGGTTTTCTGGAGTTTCCAGGGATGGAAGCCAGATGTAGATGACCTAGTAGGTAATCTTTTGTTGTAATGTAATGTAGCATAATTATTCCTAGAAGAATATTTATTCAAAGTTTTTATTTTTCATTTCATTTTTTTGTAAGCCACTTACTGTATATGAAATAATGTTTTAACTTAGATACACATAACATGCATGAGTTTTTGAAAAATGCCAGGAAAATTCTGTCTTACTAATCAGCCTGTATCTGAATATTATACTACTTGATATATAAAATTTAATTTTCTTATTGTTAGTTGCAGACGTGTCATTGTAAAGGCTTATCTATTGTGCATTGAAAGGGTAGATAGATGATTATATTTTGGAATTCTTGTAGCAGTGTCAGTGTTGTCCCCTCCAGATCGCAACCTTTTAATCTTATTTTTAGATACCATTCTTCGATGATGTAGGAGCAATGACACTTCAGTATTTTGATTCATTATTTCAAAGGGATAATCTGCAGAAATCACAGTTTTTCAAAGGACTACCAAAAGTTCTGCCAAAACTACCTAAGGTATGTCTGAATGATGTCTTGAAATAGCAAGTTTGAAAATATATGAACATCTGTTAGCATTTCGACTCTTGGAATGCTGGACTTTCTGTAGCATTGTACCATAATAGGCTGCCATGACACTGTCAGAAAAGAGTAGGATATAAAGGGAGGTTAGAACATACTTATTCTGGAAGTATTCCTCAGCAGTCCATAATACTTCAAATGGAAAATGGCAGATTAGCCAAATGAGGAGCCATCATTTGCGTGTCCTGTTGTAATCCATCCCAGTTTGAAAGGGAGTTGTCTTCTTTGCGCGGACAAGGCTTTCCCTGTGTTTCCAGATGCCATCATAGCTCTTTGAAGCCATTTTGCCACCTTTTCTTCCTATAAGATTGCTTAAAGTTTTTTCATAGCAAGGCAGTACTTTAATTTTTAATGATGCAAAGCTTCATTCCCTCAGTAGACCAAGTGCTTTCTTGTGCTGGCAGTGCTCAGAAGTCTCAAAGGCAAATGCCTGTCATTACATATTTCTCCTGTGTAGTGTTAAGCGCTATGTCTAGACTGGCTCCCTTTCCTTTTGTGGTATACCTTAATTTATATAAGCCCTAATGCATGTGTGATAGAAAAGTAGTATTAGTTTACCACAGAATAACTGAGCTTCTCAAGCAGTGCATTAAATTTCTTTCTTTTTAATTCTATTTTGCACTACACAGTGCAACATTGATTTAATATTTAATACTCCATATTTAATACTCTATTCTTTTTAATTCAGTAATTTTTTCCTTTGATCAGAAATGGTTGCTGCTTTGAATTTGGAAATAAGTGGCATGTATTTCACCTAAGTTTAGACAGTCACTGATTGATCAAATCATCTTGAGGGTATTCTTTTATTTTTTTTTCCTGTCTTGAAAGTATATTTTATAAGGGA
Organism: Phainopepla nitens; assembly: GCA_013400175.1. Classification (NCBI taxonomy): domain Eukaryota; kingdom Metazoa; phylum Chordata; class Aves; order Passeriformes; family Bombycillidae; genus Phainopepla; species Phainopepla nitens. The sequence goes on along the minus strand of VXBQ01014964.1, from coordinate 647,303 downwards.
AGTGATTCTGCCCTTGAACCATATATTTCTGTTAATTGACTTCAAAAGCATTTAAGGATGTCTAACGCTACAGTAGACATCCACAGTTTAAATATCTGTTTTATCAGCAGAATCCTATTTAGGGAATGTATCTGGAGTTTTACAGGGAGGTATAGTAGGATTATGCGTTTGTTCAGTGAAGGATGGGGTACAGAAAAAAAATTACTGATTTGGAGGGTTTATAGGATATTTTTAAGGCTCTTTTTAGGGTCTTCTTTTCTAAAAAAAGCATATAGAGTATGGTTTTCATAACTCGTGTGTGGCTCAAAGTCCTATTTTCTGTACAGTTAATTGCTTTTTGTTGATCTTCATAGTTGTTAAAGTCTTCATTCGTGTTTTGAGTGCAAACAGAGAAAATTAGGCAGAATAGCACAGTGTAAATTACCTACGGTGTCCTATGCAAATAAGAGATCAAAACTGAAAATTATTGGTTTACTTTTTTGTAAATACCAGGCTAATTCAAAAGCTGCTAAACTGGAACAGTGGTATTTACTGCAGTGCAGTGCATGATTCATACCTGGTTTTTTTCTTCTTTTAGCGTGTTATAATTCAGCGAATTTTGCCTTGCTTGACTTCTGAATTTGTGAATCCTGATATGGTACCCTTTGTCTTGCCTAATGTTCTCCTAATTGCTGAGGAGTGCACCAAAGAAGAATATATCAAGCTCATTCTACCTGATCTTGGTCCTGTTTTTAAGCAGCAAGAACCAATCCAGGTATGTTAATATTATTCTTATTACAGTTTTTCTCTTTTGATTTGTTTTCCCTGAAAAAATGACTAATTGTTCTATTTGTTCTATTGTTCTAATTGTTCTATTGTTCTTTCCCTATTTCCCTTTTCCAGCTTCACACACATTGCCCAAACTTCTCTGTAGTTGTCCAGGCAGTCAGTCTTGATTCATTCAAAATAGATTTTTCCAGGAAATTCTCAAAACCTCTACCTCTGCTTGTTTAGATGGGTTCTGAGGGTATATTACATTTATAGATGAGGTGAGATTTGCAAAAAAGATTTCGGTTGATTGTAGAAGATACATTTGTTAGCGTTTTAACACTTATCTGGGCAATCTGAGCAGAGTTGTACAATACAGTGTTTGCATATATTCTACCAGTAGCTGAACCTGGGTTTTTTGGGTTGTTTTTTTTTCTTGTATCCAGTTTGCTGACATTGGGATTATGGGTGGAAAAATTTTAGCTTTGGCACTCTCTAAGAAGTGCTATTCATTCATATTAAGAGTAGTATTTATTTGAGGACTGTGCAAAAATTTGTGTAATTAATTTAATGTTTATTTGACAGAGGTAATGTGTGGGTAAAACATGTTGTTTTCCCTGCTGTTTAACTGTATAGAAGGATTAAGACATAATTGTTACTGTAAAGGAACAAAACTTTGCATCCTTTTGTCATCACCATGATGATTCCTGAAAAATCTGACACAAAGTGGGGCATTGTGCCTCCACAGATGAGAGACAGGTATGCCTTCCTTCTAGCTCACTCCTGTGTGCCATTATTTTTCTGCAGAGCACCTAAAGGGTGAGGTAAACATAGCAGACTTTTTATTTCTGAGTTTCAGAAAACTGGAGCAGATAACTGTCATTATACTGTGGAGGCAGGGAAGGGGGCAGCTGTCTAACTGAGAATACCTCAGGAAATTTGAGCTACTTAATACTGTTTATATTTGGTACACTGAAGCTTTATGTTGGCTTTTTTGTCTTGAAAAAGTCAGTGTTTAACCAACCAGAAGCCAGTAAACATCTAATTTGTGCTGTGTCATCCTAAAAGGTAACTCTGTTCTGCTGCCTTTAACATTAGATTTTTGACAGGATCCTTGCTGCAAAAAGTTTGTAGCAGAGTTACATCTGGAGCATAACGGACACAAAAGCTGGTTTATATCTTGAGAGATGAAGGAAGCAAAATACAAACTTGGATTCAGCTCATAAAGATGGGGCTTTGCAAAGCTTTTCTGTGACTATCTAGACTCTATTAAATTCTTACACTGGTATTTTTAATGCAAAACTACATGGCTTATTCAATTGTTATTTCTATGGTCTTTTTAGTATGGCAGAGTTTAAATAATCTAGGTCATGTTTTCAAAGTTACTGTATCAGGAATTCTTGAAAAAAATACAAAGGTTCAGAGCGCCAGAGCGTAGAATTCCAGGTCTGACTATCTTTGTACAGGGGCAGAAATGTCTAGTTTCTGTGTGCTTGTAACTGCTGTAGAAGGGCATTCGGGGAAGATGCCAGTGTTTCTTCCAAACACTCTTTCAAGATATTAGAGATTTGTATGAGGAGCCTGTTGCTTGACTTCAGCAGGATATTCGACTTTCGTAGGAAATGAAAATATCATAGGAGGGCTGCTCTAATTCAATATGAAGAAATTGTTAGCTAGTGTTCACAATGTCTTTTTGTGACAGAATTCATAATATGTAAATAAAATATTTATATAAACTTATTCTTGAGGTTAGTGTGGAGTCATATGTGCTGTACGTTAACATCCTAGCTTACTCTGACATAGCTTCCCAGACAAACCCCTAATTTGTATCTACAGGATTCCATACAGAGTTAGCATAGGATATGCTGTAAATTCATTTTCTAATTCATTACACAGAAGTGTTCCCTGACAAGTACTGGGCTTTGCATTAATGAATGAAGCATTATCGCTTAGAGTGCAACTGCTGTTAATTGCTTATTAAATGGTTTGTGTGAATCTGTGACTGTACCTTCTTAATTTTCACCTAAATAGATTAAAAGTATCAAATAGGATCCTAGAAGCTTAAACACAGAAACTATAATTTCACAATATTACATGATCAGGGTTGTTAGAGAAGAACAGGTGTTAAGAGCACATGTAGGTCTTACAAACTCAAGTTTAGGACAAAGACTGTATATTGAAGAAAGCTATAAAAATCTATCTTTAAAACTGATCTCATCTGTCTCACCCTGATTGTCCCAAATACGGGGATATTGCATCAGAATCAGTGTTCATGGAATGAATGCATGATTTTGTGTGTGTATGTGCAATTTGGGAAGTTATAAATATCCAATAAGAAAACACATATTCGCTGCACTATAAAAATCTATTCTTCTTCTCTGTAAAGGGAAGGGGGAAATAAATAAAAGGGGGAAATTTGTAATGGGGTCTTGGTACATTTCTGTTTCTGCACTTCAATGCTTCGGTTTATTTGCCATAGAAGCACTGATTGCCATGTATTTTTAGATAAAAATTTAAGTTTTCCCATAAAATACTTGGGTTTTTGTTATAAATGTGATGCTTTTAAACATAATTTACCCATCTAGTTTAACCTATTTTCTGAAAGGAGTTCTGATACCAGTGGATACTCACTGTTTCCTCTAGCACTTGCCCAAGCTGATATGAATTGTAGGAATAACATAGTGCTCTATATTTGAGACTGAGCTGGCTGAGTGATTTAGAATAATGTTTAACTTTTAGGTGGCTGGTTTTAAGCAAGATGGATCCCACTATGCATATTTGCTATTCTAGTGTTATTTTTTATCAATGTGATGTGAATATTTTGTTTGAAATTTTTTATTTTATGATACACAATTTCCATGTTAAATAGAATAAAGGCATTTTTTGTCCATCTATCCTTATGTAGCCATAATATTATTTTTATTATGTCCCTGTTTTGATTTTATACAGCTTGTATATGCAGAGTTGTGATCAAGTGCTTTGAGGGAAGAATTTGAGTGATAGTTTTTTGGAAGTTTAGCTTTTGCAACAGTGATGTGTGTATAAATATTTTCTGTGAGTGTGTTTTAACAAAAGACTGTGAAGAGAAACAAGAACTATTTACAAGTCCTCTTAAGTAGAAACAGGAACTCCTTACTGAGTCATTAGGATTTGTTATTTCAGTAGAGTCAGTCTAGAACATGCATATTTTGTTTGATTTGTATTTGCTGTTTTTAAAATGCAATAACATGTCAAAGTGTTTTTTGTCTTCCATGCCTTCAGGCAAGCAACATGGTAAGTGATCACATTTACTGAGTTATAAGAAAACTTCTGAAGTTTTTTTGATATAATACAACACACTTTAAATTTAAATATATCCTTTGCAGTTAAAACTTTTGGCTTCTGAATTGTCTTTCTTTGAATAGATATTGTTAATCTTCCTGCAAAAAATGGACTTGCTTCTAACCAAAACTCCACCAGATGAAATAAAGAACAGCGTTCTCCCGATGGTTTATAGAGCTTTGGAAGCACCTTCAATTCAGATCCAGGTATAGCAGTTGCAGCCTTTATTTAAAACTTTATTTTTTCCTCTTTCAGCTGATGTGCCAGCTTATTGTATACTCATGTGTTTGTTGGCTTAAAAAAAAAAAAAAAAAAAAGATAAAATTGTATAATATGCCTGAATGTTGATAGAGATGAATGGTTTATTAAAGAACATTAAAATAACATTTATTTGTTTCTGGTAAAGTAAAATTTAGTTCACTTGTTTTCTGGGAGGGTAGCCACTTGACTGTTGTTCTTATGCTCTTATCTTAAATTCTTGCTAACCACCATAGCAAAAAGTAGCATATGCATTTACATTTCACTGCCTGTGCAGCAGAAGCCACGCAGGCATATACGTTTGTACCAGTCAGTGAGAGGTGGCTTATTCTGAGCTCCTACTGGTGAGAACATCTGTACTGACAGTTACCTCAAGAGACCTGATGTGCTGTAAAATCACAGTAATATACATTCTGGTGACATTTTTATGTATCCATTTTTTTTTTTCTCATTATGCTATCTCTACCTGTCTCAGGTTCTTCCAGGGATTTTTTTAAATCATTCAACTACAATTAACTTCCAGTTACCTGAAAACATTCAGGAGTGGGAGATAAAGAAACAAAATATTTTCAAAGGCAGTTTTAGTTGATCAGGTGTGACTTCTGCCTTTGCAAAGCTTTTGTAATATTAGGGATGAAGGTTTTTGTTTCTAAGTGTTCTGTCATGAGTTTCTTTCTGCATCAGTACTTTGGTTACTGGAGTGTTTACTTGCAACATATACTTAGTATTACTATCTCTTATTTTTGAGATTGGGCTGAAATTGTGTGTTTATTTTTTCTCTGTTGATAAAGTATAGGTTATCTTGACATGATATTTTATCATTCAGTTTGTCTATTGTACTGCAGTACTCATTGAAATTTTCTTGATTTATGTAGGAGATTGATAGTTTGATGTAGTAAAAGCTGGGTTTTATCTAGAGGTGCTTCGTGAAAATGCAAGATATTCTTGCTGTTTAAATGTTATGAATCTATGAATGCTCTTTTTTCTAAAATCTGTTTTTGAAGGTTCTGTATATGTACCATGATGCTTTATTATTCTAGCTATTTTTAAGTGAGTCTGAAAGATTAAGGGCAGCTTAGTTGAACATATTTCCTTAAATATTTCCTTAAGAAGATATTTCAAGCTAACTGATACTGAGTTATATTAGTATGAATTTTATAATAAATATGCATGTTTCTTTTTAAACTTGTGTGGATTTTTTTTTAGGAGCTTTGCCTAAACATAATTCCCACGTTTGCCAATTTAATAGATTACCCATCAATGAAAAATTCATTAATCCCAAGAATTAAAAATGCATGTTTGCAGACTTCTTCTCTTGCTGTGAGTATCATAGTAATGTTCTCTAGTGTTCAGAAAATGTTGTAACCTCTAATTACTTCGGGTTTACCATGTTGTGTCTTTCAAGAAAAGCCCATCAATGTGTTCTGATCTCTTACTGAAATTTTTTAAAAAAAACTTCTTAAGAACAAAAGCACCATTTCTTTGCTCAAGCAATTTTTAAAGTTGTTAGCAACTTGCCACGTTAATAATACTGTAAAAATTACTGAAGTGAGTTCCACAGTAATACACGCTGACAATGTTTGTGATGCAGAAAAGCCAAGTTTTTATGAGCATAAAAACAAGTGGTTTTCTTTCATGATACAAAAGCTTTTTTTAACTTGTCTTGAATTTTTCAGCATAAAGATTTTCTTATGAGTTTTGTTGGGGGTTTTTTTCTCTAAATAAAGAGTTTGTTTAATTCTTATCATACTTCACAGGTCCGGGTAAACTCACTAGTGTGCTTGGGCAAGATTTTGGAGTACTTGGATAAATGGTTTGTGCTTGATGATATTTTACCTTTTCTACAACAAATTCCATCAAAGGAGCCTGCGGTGCTCATGGGAATTTTAGGTAACAAATACTTCCAACTTTCTCTTTCATGCTTTGATATTATAAATCTAAGAGCTTTCTGTGATGTCACTGAATATGTTTACGTAGTGTGTCCCTAAAATGACTATTAATGACTTTTTGGTTCTTCAGTATGTCCCTGTTCATTTACTTTATGTATAACATTTGAGCACTAGTACATATATTTTTAGTCTTCAGGGCCTGGTACAGTTCTGAGTACTCACTGCTGTTCTTGGGCTGTGACACTTACATGGACTGGGTGCTCCACAGAGTCAGAGAGGCTGTTTTCTTAAGAAGAATATAGGAGCTGTCATCTTTCAGATGCTGGAGCTTTTGAGACATTACTGTTGCCTTCTTCCAACAGTCTTGCATAGCAGGTGCTATAAGTGATGGGGTAAAAATCTGCTGTTCTTTACTGCAGGTTTTTTTAGACTCATTTTGTTGGATGCTTAGGCACTCATTTGTGCCTCTGTGCAGAAGTGGAACACAGTTGGAGTGAGGTCTTACAAAATGACTAACAAAACCTAATGGCTTGGAACTTCTGGTCTCCCGACCCCCCTCCCACTTGAGCTTTCCTACTGCCACTTGGTGCTTGCCTCTCTCAGGGTGTGTGATTTTAGCAAATTGAATGGGCTTAAGGAGTCCAGATGACCAGAGCCACTGCCAAGAAAGAGATGTGACTTGGCCAAGTCTGGAAGACAGTGACTAATTCTCCTCCTGACACCAAAGTGATGTAGACCAATTTTAACACCTGAGCTGCACTGCCAGTAACCCTCATTAAACACTGTACTAACATGTGGTGGTCAAAAGCAGTAAGAGGGCATCTTATCTGTACTGCTTTAAAGCTGCCTGTTTCCCTTAATCCTTGCAGCTTTGACTTTTATTTGCTATCTAAGAATAAGGGACCCTGTTTTTTGCTTTAGTTGTGTTAATTCTGAATTCTACTCAGATACAGTGAGTAAGTGAATCTTAGTTTGGAAATGATGGGCTGAAATCAGTTTTATATACTCAGGCTCTCCTTTCTTCCAGAATCATAATACCGTCCTTCATTTTTGTCTTGGTGACAGCTCTGTTCTACTGCCATAGAAAATGAGGAAAGCTGTTGTGTCTTTTATCCTGATATGTTCAGTGTGTGTCACTAGAGCTGGACTGTTTTAGCAGAGGACTTTTCCTGTCAGAAACATGACAGAACGTTTGGGCTTAACACTGGGTCTCTCATGCCTCTCAGGATTATTTTTTCAGTGATTTTAAAATAGATAAAGATTATGCATGAGTTCTGATACTATGCATAACAGCCCAAACCTTCTAGTTAATAGTGTGTTCATAAACAAACCATCAGAGAGCAGGATGGTAGTTAATCCTAGCTACTTGTAGTGGGCCAGTGTGCCAGGAGAAAAGGCATTCTTAGCTGATGCAGCTTGATTTATCACGTGGCAGTGTGTCAGTTTGTGGCAAATCACTTGCACATGATCTGTTCAAAGATGCATATTCTCAGATAATTGGCCAGAACAACGCATTTATTAATACCAGGTTTCCTAACTGCAGAGTATGACTTCAGACATCCTCTTGTTCTGAACTGTAGCAATGCCTCTTGCTGTTTCGTGTGGATCAGTACTTAGCCTTTAAGATTCTCTTGGTCATGTTTGTCCCTGCTTGCACACAAGCACAGTGGTTGTTCAGATGATCAATACATATATGAGTTTTCTACTTCAAGTTTGTTCACATTGTTTACTAAACTTACAATTTCTGCTATTTTGATATTCTGTGTTAGGTATTTACAAATGCACATTTACTCACAAGAAGTTGGGAATTACCAAAGAACAGCTTGCAGGAAAAGTACTGCCCCATCTGATTCCTCTTAGTATTGAGAACAATCTTAATCTCAATCAGGTAGGAACATGACTGTTCTGCATGCTTTTCCTTGACAATTATTAGAGAATAAATTTAAACTCTTGTCATAAGAAAATTCATACATTACTGCATGTCTGTGTCTGTTGTAAAAATAAGCAATACCAAAACCCTTCCCAATTTTACTGTATTTCTGTGTTTGAAGCTTATTTTTCAGTGTATTTAACTGAAATGGTATAAAATTTCAAAATTAATACTGTCACCTTCCAAATATCCTGCAAAAGCAGTTAGATACTAATATAATAAGGATTCAGATAAAATGCTATGTTGCTATGAAATATTATAGGTTGGTTTGTTTGTTTGAAAATTAATCTGGTAATCCTCATATGTGGAGGTTTTTTCAGCATTGCCCCATTTCAATTTTTTTTAGTGTCCTGTATTTTTCCCTGTTTCAGTATGCACTCTACTTGTAATTTGCTATCTAATGCACAATAATGAAGGTGAAGTATAAATTATTTAAAAGTCTGCACTTTATCTGACATTATGTATTATAGGTTTATGAAGTATTACCTGCTAACTTACACTTATCTGAATTCCATCACTGCAAAATCCAAACTTCTTATGTATTTCTTTTCCAGTTCAATTCTTTTATTTGTGTTATAAGAGATATGCTCAATAGATTGGAAGCAGAGCATAAAACAAAACTTGAGCAACTTCATGTCATGCAAGAGCAACAGAAGTAAGTGTTACGTTTGTGTTGGAGAAGTAGTCATTTTTGGCCAAATGTTAGAGAACTTTAGCCATAGCAATAAAAAAATCAGGTATTTCTAAGTTCAGTAGTTGAGAATTACCTCAAATAAGCACAGTTGTCAGAAGATCTGCTTCTATGTGCTGAGTTGCTTTCCTGTAGTTGCTGAGATATAAACCATACCAGAGAAACATAGACATTGCAGCCTTTTATAAGGCTGTGATATTTTAAAGTATTTGGAGCTATTTTATGGAGCCTGATATGAGGTGAAATTTCTGAGACAAAATAGTTTGGGATATGTGGAGTCTGGGTCACCCTGCTCAAAGGGAAAAATTAAGACCATGGGAAATTATTAGGTGTTTACTATTTTTCAAAGAAACATTTGCCAGTCTCCTGAAGGCATTATATAAAAGTGGTTGCTCTCGTAATGAAATTGTTTGGTATTATTTAAATGCAGAGGAATGATCTGCATTTAGATTGGTGTTGTGGATGTGATTGGAAAGTTGTCTTGTTGTAATATACTCTGCACTATGTAGATCCTTGGACATAGCCAGCCAAATGAGTGGGTCTGAAGAGGCAAGATCTAGTGGTACAGGCAATCAGGTAAGCAATAATATGTAACTCACACATAGAACATTGAAATTTAAAATCACTTAGTTGATATTTATATAGCCTTAAATTACAGTATTTCAAATAATGAAAGTTTTTTTTCTTTGAACTTAAACAGATTGACAAGGTATTTAATAATGGAACTGACCTTCTAACTAGTGGATCTGATAGTAAAGAGAATGAGATGTCATCAATACAAAGAAAGGTGTGCTTTACTTTATTTTGTAATTCTTTTTTGTCCATCTGTCTAGTACAGGACTGATAAGGGTTGCAGAAAAAGAGTGTGTGTAAATATGTACCATATTAAAAGCTTCAGTAGAAAAACTAACTGCTTTTATATAGAGCACACCACCATCCACAGTCACATGAAAAGGTCCATGAAAAACATTCAAATCAACAATTTTCAATTTCCGCATAAACCTTTCCTTGAACATAGCTTTGTACGAAGTAGGCAGCAATTAGGATTATCAATTTGTGGTAATTTTCTTTATTCTTAATCATAGATTCAAATGAAACTAAAACTCCACTACTGGATTTAGGTTGGAAAAGCAAAATAGGGATCCTTACAATAAAATGACAAAGAGAAATGAAGATAAAATGTAGAATTCTAAGTAGTAGCAGAGACTGACTTTTACTGTACCTTTCAAAGTTAAGTGAAAACAGTCAATATGTGCTTAAATACAAGAAGTGAAGGAAAAACATAAATAAAAGCATAAAATATAAGCAGTAAAAGCATAAAATAAAAGCATAAAATATAAGCAGTATGCTTTAAGTATTGTAAAATTCTTCTCATACTAATAATTATGGAAATAGCTCCCCAGAATCTATATATATATTATCATTTATATTTCTAGTTATCTGAATCCTTGCACTAATTTTAGACTAAGGGGGAATGATTTAATTATTTCATCTTTCATTATTAACAAAGTGGAATTAAAATCCTCAAAAGACTCTTGAGCAGTTTTAAAATGAAATTCCCTTTTCAACTCCATGATCAATTGCATTTCTAGTTCAAGTTAGTAACCATATAGAAACAAAAACTGTGAAAAATACTTTTTCTTATGCCCAGTATTAAGGAAACAAAGCTAAAGTGGTTTTGTTAATGTATCTCTATTATTTGAGATCTGTCCAAATTTCTCACTGTGCTGCTGTTAATATTACATTTGTTTGCTTTAAGAACTTTCTAGCAATATGGTAAATATTATAATAGATTTTGCTTATTGGGTTTCTCTTTTGTGTAAATTATTGTATTGTTCACCACATATTATTGAAACGACAGTGATAGTATGAAATAAAAATATGAATGTCAGAATAACCATTTTGTGCAACTTACTACCAATACTGTCCCTTTTAAAGGCCTCGCTTACACTGGAAGAGAAGCAAAAGTTAGCTAAAGAACAAGAACAGGCACAGAAACTGAAAAGCCAGCAACCTCTTAAGCCCCAAGCAACTACAGTAACACCTCCAGTGAAGCAGGTGAGAGAGAACAAACAACTGCACTGTTACTTTTGGAGCTCTTATGCTTTTTCAAGGGCTGTATGCATTTAGCATTTTTTTATTTCTTGTGAGTCACTTGTTTTCTCTGGTAATTTTTTCTCAATACAGCTGAGAGAAGCTAAATTAAATTTCCATGTGCCTTCCATTTGCATCATTAGCAATATTCCCACTTTTTAAATTGCTAGGGTTTCCGAGGGTATCATTATTATCAGAAGATCATTATACTAGATAAGGAAAAAGGACATATTAAGAAAGGTCTTTCTCTGAAGGGCTTATTAAGGAAAAATATCAAGGATTTTGGGATAGGAATGGTGCATTTAAGCAAATAGTCACAGTAGTACTTTTTGTGTAGTCTTAGATGTCAAATTAAAGCTGCGTAACAATTAGTTCTAAGTAGCAAAGAACACAAATAATGTAATTTCTCTTGTGTATTTTTACATTTCATGCCCAATTCTGTGCAGTGAATTCTGATTTCTGAAAAATTAGTGCCAGGTCTGCAGGGGTAATGACGATATACTGTTGCCAGAGTGTCTGTACAGGAAAAACATTTAACTGCATTTTGTGTGTTTCACAGACAAAAGACTTGACAGATACCTTGATAGATAATATGTCATCTTTGACCAGCCGTCCTATCAACCAAGCTCAAGTTGCATCTTCAAACAGCTTCTCTTCCGTTCCTTCTGTGGGTGTTGGAATGGGATTTTCATCACCCATTGACAACACAAAGAGAAGTATGACAAACGGACTAAATACAAATATGGGGTTTCAGACTGCTGGATTTGCTATGGGAGCAGGTCTCGGTACTCAGAATTTCTTCAGTGGTCCAAGTGCAACAGGAGCAACCAAGATGAATATGGTACCACCTGCCAGTATGCCAAATTACAGTCCCATGAATGCTGCATCTGCAATCTCTCCACTGACACAACAAAACAGACCCCCAGATATGTCTGCTTTAGATAATCTTTTTGGTCCTCAAAAACCCAAAGTTAGCATGAAGCAGTTGGCTCAACAGAAGTCAAGCCAGTGGGTTAATCAGTTTGTGCCACCACCAGGGTCCCCGAATGCGAGCAGTACAGCCTTGGGACCTCAGATGAACATGATAGCACAGCCAGGCTTTGGTATACAGGGTAATCCCTTCTTTTCGCCTCAGAACTTTGCACAACCAGCAAACACGATGACAAACAGCAGCTCAGCTAGCAATGACTTAAAAGATCTTTTTGGGTAAAATGTTTTGTTTTCTTCTTTCAAAGATTGGTGAAATTTGGATCATGGGTAAGCTGGTTAACATCTTGTTTTGATTTAATAAAAGCATGACTTCAGGAAACTTTCAACCCAGCAAAGTAAAGACTTTTAGACAGGAAAAAAGGCTGATGTGTCATTCACCTAGTACTGCGGTGGAATTGTGTAAGTGCAAAGTCATCTTACATGTTAAAGATTTCCTGTCTCTTTACCAACATGAGAGTGCTAAAGGAAGGAACTCTATATTCAGCTGAAAAAGAAGTATATCGAAATTATTCAGAGGTGAACTCAGTCAACTCCTACGAAATTTCCTACAAAATTTTGTTTCTTAAGTTCAGCAAAAATGCTTAGGGGATAATAACGCTATTGGATGCAAACCTGGAGAATTAATCATGTTGCCTGAATTTGTCACAAGCTATCATTTTTTCCCATGACAGTTTGCAAAAAGAAAATTCTGAAGCTGGCACAAAAATTTTGATAGCCAAATTATACAGAGAGAACTCGAACCAATAACTGTGGGCAAGACTAAGAAGGGAGCATATTTTGACTTTCTTCTTTCATGTAAGCTAATGTAATAAATGTGGTAGTAAACTATAACAAGATTCATGAGACATAAGAAGTTGTTCTAAAATTTGATTCAAGTTTGGGACAGAGTAGGAACACTGCTTTGTGCTGGTTTTACAATCTCTTTTAAATGCCAGATCCTTGTTACAAGCCCCATAGCAAAAGCAACATACCACTTAAGCAGGATTTTAAAATACATGTGGTGATTTCATCACATTTACTCTATGTTCCCTTCTTTTGGCTAATGTGATACTGCTTCTAACTGATGTGAAAAAAAAGTGTAGTTAGGAAACCTCACAAATGAATGTAAATGTAAAATTCATGTTGACTGCCTCAGCTGTGTAACTAAACACACATTACATAGTTGCACAGGAATATTTTTATTTAATAGCTTTTGGCTCGGTTGGGACGATGAAAAAGGATCGCCTTATACAATTTGCACAGGGTTGTGTGAAAAAGTAGACTGCCATAAATTGCCTTGGCTAGAGTGAACTATTTTATTTTAATTTTGGTTTAAATCAAGTCCTTATGAAGGATAGATTGACATGAAGTGATTGGATTTGTAAGCTCTAGAGTGTATGATAAATACACAGGTATTTCAGATCCTTTTAATTATATTACTCTAAATTCAATAAAGGTCTCCAGAAATCCAAATAGTAGTTTCTTCTGCTTCCAGAAGGTGTATGTTCAGCTTGCCCATGGTAAACTCTCTGCTCTGTTAGATACTACTGTTGGGTTTTACCTTTTTTTTTCCCAAGAATTTCAAGAGCTTTCTTACCTAGTATTTTGAAGACTATAAATGGTTATTTTGAGAAGGAAAGAACTAGTTACCTTTTTTATGGAAAGCCTACCTGCTTTATTTTTCAAAGCTTTTCAGTGAAGAAAATCTTCTTTTGTTTGCTGCTTAAGAAACCAAAGGGCCTTATGCTGTAAATATGACTTGTATTTTGTTATACTTCCACAGTTCTAAGCGGTGATAGTGTTAAGCATATTTCTTAAAGAATCCTTTATGTATTATAGCTGCTGCATTAGTCCTATTATTTAAAAATACCTGGGACCAATCAATTTGTGGTCTAGAAAACAATACCTAATACATCGTGATGCTTATGTGCTGTTAATATTCATGGTAAGGATTGTAGGTTATGTTAAAATATCCATGAAAATTTCAGTACAATATTAGAACTGTTGAACTATTTAAGTTCATTTATGGTTGCTGGCACTCTATACTCTCAATCACGCTAATGTCTTCTTTTATGTCAACTCTTGGAAGCTGTGTTTTGTTAGGGTAACCTAAGGCAAACCTTTGAAGAATTACTTGAATCTGTATTCCTCTAAATTATTTGGAAAATAAGTTTATATTAAAAACAACATCTCGTAGGACTCTACAATATATTAAATTAATACATGTATGGCAAAGGCAGTCTTAAAAGTCTGTGTCCTGATCTGGGGTTTCAGTCACTGATCTCTCTGGACTGGGAGCTTTTCAGAACTGGATTTAGTTTAACCTGTTGTAGGGAAAGTCAAGTGAAAAAAAATCGATCTGATTTCATATACTAGACCTCCTAAACTGTGTGGTTTGGGGTATGTGCTTTTGGCATGGGCTATACCAGAACATAATCTATTTTGTAAGAAAAAAGTGAAAAAAAAAAAATCCTACAGGTTCAAATTAAAATAAGCTCTTTTATGAAGTGGTAATGCAATGGAGTAAGGTCTTATCTGATTCAAGCAATAGGACGTTTTTCCATTTAGAATTGAGAACATAACTTTGATTTCTCTTGTTTGCTGCAATTTTCAGAATGCCCAGAGTAGAAGAGCAACAAAGAAAACTGGAAAAGGTGCTTGTAAAAGCTCTAACAAAATCTTCCAGTTATTTAAAAATTAAAACAAAACAAAACTGTGTTTAAAAGTAGTGAATCCGATCCCTTTTCCACATAGATGCTTACTGCTTAGTGTGTCAGGAAACTCAGTGTGTTTGAAGTTCTCGAATTATTTCTTCTTAACTTTAAGGAAAGAGGACTTGCAAGAGGTAAGTCACCATGGTCACGTGCCACTTGGCTCCTGCTACAATAGTTTTTCTTTAGGAAGCCTTGGCCAACTGATCTCTCCACTTACAAGTCATCCTTCTGAGGCCCTGCAAGAGCTGGAAGGCTTGTTTGTGGCCAGAGTGAATTGTTTGAGAGCAGCAACTGCGCTTCACATCCAAGTTGGTTTTTGGGAAAGACAAAGGGGAAGGGACAGTGTTACAAAATGTGGGTATTCCAGGAGCCTCCTGTGGCTGAACTTGGATGGAAAGTGGTGCTACTTCTAGCTTGGCCCGAAGCAGAGGGTCTGCCTAGTCCTCATGTGAAGTAAAACAGAGAACACAGGTTTGAAATTGGTACCTGATTAGGAAATTACAAATGCTGTTAATGAAATAGTAACCTGGTAATGAGTTATTCTTCACAATGCCTTGAGGAAGACTGTAAATTACACTAAATTTCCGCCCTTTAAATTCAACCTAGTTTAAAGGAAAAAATGAAAAATGTGAAAGCCTGGTTATATCATCACAGCACCCACATGCTCACCCACTGTGAGCATGTCTTCATTCTACTGTGGAAATGAGAACAGGATCTGGGCTGAAGTGCCCAGCCCATCTAGTTTACATTCATTTGTAAAGGGAAGGGAGTAAGTTCCTACTCTTTGAGTCATTCAACTACATTTTATTTACTACAAAAGGGGAATCTAAGTGAAAATAGCTGCACATCTTCCATCAGTTGTGCTTTGGCTGCTCTGGTGTATGCTAAATGAACATGGCTGCCCCAAATCAGCAGTGTTTTCTATGTTAGAGCTCTCAGTTCTGTTTGGGTTTAAGTGTGAAAGTGTCTGAAGCATCCTCTCAAAACTCAGTCACAGAAAGCAAACTAAGCCTGCTAGAGGGAAGGATTGTATTAAGGATGCTTGAAAAACCACCTCTATTTGGGTTAATGGAGAACCTTAAAACTACTGAATTTCGGATTAGCTTAGTAACCCCTAGTTCTGACTCTTGAGAGAAACTGGGAATGAAAGGGCACAGTTGTCATGGGAGGAGGGAACTGTTCTTCTGTTCCTTTTCATCACACAAGTGGTGTGAATAAGACACAGAGCAGCTCTTAGAACATGCTTATGCAGGAGAGCAGCAGTACCAGAGGAGTCTTTTGAAAGGGAAAGGAGTCCACCAATTATTTGGGGGATGTGGAGAGAAATTTTACTGGAAGCATGGGTAGAATGCCCTAGTTTGTTTTAATGAAGATACTATGTTCTCCTCACTGTGAATAAGAAATGTTGTGGGGAAGTTGTGGCCTTACACAGGTGTTGAGTACCCCAAGTAAAAGGCTGAATTTTTGGATGTGTAGGTGCACAACATTTCAAGCCTTATTCTTTAAAACTTTCCTGTTCTGTTCCGTCTTTTTAGCAACAACTAGTTCACATTTATGTGCAACCGTAACAGATACCCTGATTGCCTTTTAAAGTACGAAAAATGTATGTTGACTTTTGTATTATAACCTCTGTTGTAAAGTTATCTTTGTCTGTAGATAGATAAGTGTGAATATATTCTAGATTATAGGATTTTTTGGATTTTTCAGTTCAACTGCACCAAAAAATCAGAGACTAAATGAGAAGTCAGATTTGAATCAAATTCCATAAAGCTTCCATACAGGCTAAGAATTATATGATACTTGTGTTATCTATGATAAATAATACATGCTTCGTCTGCCTACATCTTTGTGACTTGAGCAGAAAAGGAAAGTTTTTAAAACGTTAAGTTTATGAACACTGGATCTTGCATTACTGGATCTTGCATTACGATGAAGTTTTTGGACTTTGGAGTGACTTTGTTTATTGATTAGGGTTTTTTTACTGGGCTTGGGTGGGATATTGCTGATTTATGCCATTTCTAACGAAAGAAGCATAGGGAGTACAGAAAAAAAATACCCCGTTGTATATGTAACCCTTCTTTTTCCTTGTTAAGAGATATGCTGCATTTTATATATTCATTATGAACTTCTTCTTTGGAAAGCTGTGAGGAAACCTATCTGGAGAATTTCAGATGAGTTAGCTGATTTTAAGGTGAGGTTCTGCCTTGTACCTTACCTTCCATTAGGTTTTGACTGCTTTGTAAGAAAATCAACAGAAGGCAGTAAAACCTTGGATTCATACACCAAATCCTCTTGCCTTTCAGGCCTCACCCTTGTGTCAACATAACAGATAAGCCCTGAAGTTGTATTGTCTTTAAGTTCTCTGGAACAGGTCTAACTGCTGTATAGATTTCTGAGATGAAGCTGTAAATCAAAATGTGTTATAGTGAACTCAGGCCTTGTGCAAAATATTTAATACTTGTTTATTTGTCTAATTGTACAGTCTCCGTACTAGTAGCATTTATGTTCTGATTGTAAAACATTAAAATTCTCATGAGATTTATAAAGTGATATTGTTGTTGTGTCAGCTGTGATTCATAAATAGAACTGTCATAGCATGGCATTAGTGTATATCTGGTTTATTGGAGAGCTCTTCAAAACCAAAATTATTCTTGTATCAACTTTTGGATCAGTTACTTTAAAGCTATGTAAAAGGTACAGTGACAGTTTTGAGAAATACACATCACTTTGTACTCTGAATTAGGTTGCCTATGAAAATAAATGAACTTTTCATATTTTCACGTTGGATGATATTTTTATTGATAATTTTCATTAAATTAACTAATAGTAACTTCAGTAGAAAACTTTTTCCCTGTACATTTTGTTTGAAATACATTTTATCCCATGTACTTCTGACTTCATTTCTAAGAGATTGCTGTCCAGACATTTGTAAAATGTCATCACATATTGCTTTCATGCAGTGGATGAATGTTCTGAGGAAAAACTGCCACACTAGATACCTCTAAAATTAGCATTTACTTTTTCTGATGACACATAGTGATCTCAAAGTACATCTTCACAGCTCATTGACCCAGAAACCAGCCCTCTCTCTAACCTGAGTTTCAAGATACACTGCGTTGTCAGAGTTTGCCAGCACTTTGAAGGGTAGGAATGTCGTTCTCAGCTTTTTGTATGGTATAAACTGTTCAAGTACAAGACGTCTGAAGTCCAAGAGATCTCACGTCTGATCTGATTAGAAGCATTATTGTTGGCCAGAGATGGTGTGGGAGAAGAGACTAAAAGAACAAAAAGATTAAGTGAAAATGGAAAGGTAGTATCAGGTGGCTGCAGTTCTCTTCATTTTCACTCACTGAGGATGACAGCAGCCCCTTTCCTTCCACATCTGTATCCATCAAGTGAGCACAGTCCTGTCATATGCCAGACCCTGCTGAGAAAATGCCTGCCTTAATTTGCTCAGCTAATTACAGTCCTGATCTGATTGGCATGTCCTTCACGTTGATAATATTCTCTTTCTCTCTCCATTTCTAGATGTTGGTAGGATCAATAACTCCTACCTGTTTCTTAAGCAAGAAGCTTTCAAAAATCCAGATGTTCCGGGTTTGTGGTGGAGTAAAGCTGACACTTTAATAAACTCTTTCATGAATCCAGATAGCCTAAATCTTCCATCAGGGAACCTGGAGATCAGGTGTTAAGATATTGTCAGCTAAGTGTCTGTATTTCATCACTTCACTATCTCTAGTCCATCCTTTGGATTTCTCATACATCAGAACATTAGATTAGTCTTTTTTTATATCAGCATTGGTAGAACTCGGTTACCAGCTGGAGACCACTGCAGTTGCTCAGTAAATTGGAAAATGATTCATAAGGTAACAAGGTGGATTCTGATTTCCAGTACCAAACTGACAAAGCAGGAATTCAGTTTATCGTCCCACCCATGCACAGACCCAAGAGCAGCTCAGTAAATACTAGTTATTCAAGCTCTGAAATAATTTACTATGTATTCTAGACATAAAATTTGAACTTTGGACTTCAAAAAAGAAAATTTTCTTTTTTCCTCTGTAGGACACCTGCCTATGAACTGTACTATTATGGATCTATTGCAGTTTCTTCCTGCAAATTAAGGTGGTTGTGGGTGTGGACTAATTGGAAACTCAGAAATGGTAGAAGTTTAATGACCTACCTTTATTTACATACCAGTTTTAAAGGGTTTTTTAAATCATTTTGCTTGTGCCTTAATTATTATTTGGCCTTTTATGATGGAATTTCTTAAAATCAAATCTTCACCTTTTGCACAACATCAAAAGACTAGGTTTTACGCTCATCTGCAATAATTAGCCAAATAATCAAAGAAGAACCTCCATTTGTAACTGCATCAATGAAAACATTGTTATCTTTTACCAGAGAACTGAGGGGTTTGGGAGCTGAAGTTATGACACAGGCAGCCTTTGTTATGTCAGTCTCTGTGTCTCCTTGATGCAACCTAATGCTTGTAGGAGTAAACAAAATCAAAACCTTGAAGAGCTTGCTTTCCAGCAGGTGACTTTAGAACCAAACACCACAGAGAAGAATAACTGTTTATTTTCTAAACAGAAAAATCAAATATTAGAGCAGTGAACTACAAAACTAGAATTGCAAATCCTGCTGTTGCCATGCTGATGAAATAAACACTTACTTATGGCACCAAAACTGTGAATAAGCATTTTAGCCAGTGTCACAGCAGTGACTTCAAATATTGCAACTAAGAAAGATGCTAATGAAGCAATCAGATGCCTCTGTAATTACAGCAGTAAATTTCATTTGGAGAATCTATCCTAATTTGGCACCAGATTGATATTTTTATTTTTTAAGAATTTCTAAAATTAATTGTGTCTTATGATGACTGTGACCTACAATGATTGTGTCTTAGAAAATCAAAGCACGAGAATCAGGAAAAAATAAAAATAGACTAGAATATATTTTTCATACTTGTGCTGTTAAATGAGAACTACAGTTTTGTAGACCTTACTCAAATAGCATTTTGCTATAAACTCTGGTTTTACTTGACTACAAAATAGGAAAAAAAATTAAGTATTTGTAGAACTAGATACAATTTTGATGCAAGCTGGGCCTAAATTTTGATCCGTTCCGTAAAACTAGGAACAGAAGTATTTTCTGTGTGATTTTCTGACTTGATGGATACTAAATGTCATTTCTGCAACTGGGGTAATTTCAGTATAAAGTACTAACATATTTTCATCATTATTATGTGCAGGATTAAATTATTGTTTATCTGTTCATTTTTATTATCTGGCAAGCAGGAAACTGTTATATTAACTGGTTGTTTTTTTTTTTTTTTTGCAGTTTGATTGTCCTAGTTTGTTTTATGTATCCTAAAACATTCATTGCTTGAGTCTTACTGATTTACAACCATTACAAGTAAAAGATTTGCAGTGAAATAGCAAATACCTGTTGCAATATCCTCACTGACACATTTTGCAAACCAGAGCTGTACAGCTGAAATTCTTTGATTTAGCAAACACTAAATATTTCTTAAGCTAACCAAATCATTAACTGACTGCTAGGTAGGAAGTGTTTCCTTGTTCTATTCATGATGTGGATAGGACAAAGCTGTGATTTCCTGCACATTGCAGAGATTAAATAAGTGTGTCTTAAATTATGTGTGTCTCTTCACACATAATTTCCAGTTTATCTGAGCTCAATCCCACATATAGCAGATCCTTTGTCAGAATTTTCCTTTGGACCATGTGCCTGCTACTTTTCCAGGCCCTTTCAGGTGAGACCATTTCTTGCATCTACTTTCTCTGATATTTTACTGCATCAGTGCTCCCAAGGAGTGCATGTTTGTAGAAGCAGAAGGGCAAAAAACTCAGGGCTTTCTGACAATTTCTTTTTTCTAGTGATGCTTGGTAAGGGAATGCTGAATTTTGTGCTTGTTGCTTTTCAGCTGGAGATTGTTTCTATGCCAGGAGGGGCTGCAGAAGGGAGCCTACCATGAGGCTCTTCATCTCAGCTTGGTGGTCCAGCTCTGGCAAGCCAATGGAGTGGGCTGATGAGTAGGCATCTGTTTCCCTTGTTATCTGTTCTACAGGCAGCATGAGCCTGAAGTAGAAATGTTAAAAGCAGCTGCAGAGCAACACTTCAGTGCAGAGAGGCAGAGTTCAGGGAATTGCTGAGTTTAAAAAAAAAAAAAAAAAGACAGTGGAAACTGTCAGCTGTAAAATGCCAGAATATCTAGTGCCTGCTCTGCAGGATTGGACCTATTTTCTTTGAAATTGTATCTCCTGCCCATCTCCTCTCTTCACATTCCTGGGGCCTGTGCAGGGAGTGATGGTGGATGCTGTTTCATGGAAGAGCCTAACTTCCTGACAACTATTGCTGCTGCTGATGGACAGCTGCTTGAGCTCTGATTTAATCTAGTCTTAAAACTCTTACTGGAATGTTTCATTTCTCTGTGTTTGTTTTTTGTTGGAAATGACTACTTTGTTAAATTGAATGACAGTGATTAGGAAGTTGAATAATTCACTTTTTTTACCCCCCCCGGCTCCCTGTTTTGCTGTAGCACACATTTTCTGGTGAAAGGTAGGCCCAATATTCAGTATGTAAATGTACATAAGGATTAGAGACATTAGAAAGGAACTTTATTAAGTCTGTGTGTTTTGAAATAAAATTTATTTGAACAAAAGTAATAGCAATTAGTACTGTCTTTTAGTACTGTAATTAGTACTGTCAATTAGTAATAGTTAAAGTACTGTCCTGAAATGTGAGTTACTGGTCACGTGTCTTTCAAGAAGCTAGAGTTTTTAAGTTCATTTATCTTCAGTTCTTTTTAATGCAGGCATTGTGAGGGAAGAGGTTTTGCTTTCTGTGTTGCTCAGTTTCTTTTGAAAAACTAGTGGTTTTAAGTTGAAATAGAACTGGTTTCCTTTCCATTCTTTCAAAAGAGCTGCAGGTGATAAGAGGTGTTTAGTCAGCAATTTCAGCTATCTTAGCAATGGAAATACCTTTAAAATTATGGCAAAAGCATGTGGGTTTTAATTTTTTAATTCACAAGTTGTAAGAGATTTGACACATTTAGTCACGGACATCTGTTGTAAAATACTAATTTTAAACAAATATTTTGCTCAAAGAAAAGTTTATTTATAATTTTAAGCTGTCTCTATGTCAATTTTTAAACAAGAAAAGGTTACATGAAAGGTATTCTGGAGCTTCTTTTATTCTAACATAACTAAGCCCTAACTGCAGTTCAGCATAAGCACAACTCTCCCTTCAAGTCAACTTGTTTTTAAGAATAATGTGACTGCTCAGTCATCCTTCTCCCTCATTCCTTATCAGCCATTTGCAACTCCAAACCTCTTGCCCACTTTCAACCCTTGTTTGATGAAAGCATTGTTAAAATACCAAAGGTAAAGAATTAATGTAGGTTTTATGGTAACTGTTGCCTCATTGGAGGGACCAACTCTGCACTTCAGGTGAGGGAAGGGCTGTAGGTAGAGGCAGCTTTGGTTAGACACTAGAAAATTCACATAAGGGAGAGTCCCAGGAAGGCAGGTTTTATAAATTCTGATCTTCATGTAGTAGTGAGTTTTCTTTTCTGGTCCCACAGTTTTGGTTTCCAGCAGTACTTAAAAGGAAAATTTTTTTTCATTAAATTCTATAATGATGTTTTCTTTTAAGCAGGTCAGATCTAGGATTAGAGAAACACAATGAGCTACATGCTATAATTTAGTGAATCAATCAAGTAAGAGACTATTCACAAATTGGGTATCACCATAGGTAGTTATGAATAGTATGTTATAACCGTACTGCCTGGCATGGATTATCTGTTAAAAGTGGAGAGAAGATAATACCAAAGACTACTCCTCTTTAAAATGTATTTTTCTACTAAGAGGAAAAGGGAAAACACAGATTTGAAGAGGTGGAATGATCTTTTGTGTAACTTGTATCTAGAAGATTTCTAAAAGCATCAAAGCCGTTCCTTACTGATAGTGACAGGCTGTAAAATGTTAATTTCAAAATGATCTCTCAGACGCAATAAAACAGCCATAAGGTGTCACTATAACCCAAGAAACTTCCAAATAAATTTCAAACATAAAAATGTTCTTGTCCAGCCACAAGACTTTCCTTATATAGCTTTGTGAAAGTAAAAAAGAACCTATTTTAAATTAACAAACTCTATTCTTCTATGCACAGAAATCATCATCAATTGTATCTGTATTAGTGCAATGGTGAGAACTCTCCCCTTTTTTTTT
>VXBQ01014964.1:538031-624427 GCA_013400175.1 Phainopepla nitens | reverse complement strand
TTTTTTTTTTTTTTGTGGAGAAACAGACATACTTCACATAGGAACTTTGCACATAGAAATGCTTTAAAAGCCCTCTTACAGTGTAAGGTAAGAAATGAGTACTTAATTAGCAGATTTCAGTAAGGAAAATTATAACTAGGATTACTTATTTCCATTGTTGTTTTATATGTTTTTAGCATCCCAGGAGCCACTATTTTTATTTTGTGTCCAGCTGTGATCAGATGTCTTTCCTACCAGTGATCTGATCAAGAAGCAGAAACTAGAAACTAAAGAGGAATTTTTTTAACGATTTGGAATGAGTGCTGGTTTTGCTGCAGCTATCAGGGAAACAAACAATATCTGAAAATTTTATGTGGGCTGACTCAACATGAAGCACTTTAACCCAGCAGCAAAGCACTCAGTTCTCATATATGGTAAAAAAGAAATCAGGATTTGGAAGTCTTTGAATCCATCTTCATTTATGGCAGGAAACTGTAGATGTAAAGCCATAGGTTTCAAAATCTGAAGGATCAGATTGATCATTTACTCTAAACCCTTGTAAAACATGGGATCCCAGGTCACCTCTTTTATCTTCGACATCAGGTGCTGTAGATCTGGAAGGCTGAATTCCAACAGTACCCCCTGTTTTATGTAATGTTACAATGCTACAATGACTTCTTACTTTTTTTCTGTGCCAACAGAAATGGGGTCTCCAGTACACCAGACACTGTACAAACACAAAGGAAGGATTTGGTTCAGCCCAAAGTTTCGTGCTTAACAAAAAAATATGCTTGTCTTCTGAGTGAACCTCTTAGGCACCAGCTAAGGACATGGTTTAGTGGTGGACTTGCCAGTGCTGGGTTAACAGGTGGACTCAGTGATCTTAAAGGTCTTTTCCTGAAAAAATTATTCCATGATTCAATGAAATCTACCAGACAACTTTTACCAAGGCCTTGTTCTTGGGCAAAGCATTGTCAAACTCACAGTGGTGTAAACGTTAAAATCTAAGACCTGTGTGCAGATGAAACCAATATTCATTATCCCTGCTTCATTACATTGCTTCATTTGCAAGAAATGGAGGCATTTAAAACTTTCAGAGACTTAGTTTTGAAACATCAAAACGTTTTAATTCGACTTAATTTTAAGAAATCTTTAGTTAGGAAGAGAGGTCACTCAGGATTTTCTAGCCTTTGAGCCCTTGGTAAGAGCTAAAAGGGCAAAGTCATCTCGCTTTAACCAAATAAAGTTCCTCCAAATAACAAGAGCAAGCGGTGATCCAAAAATTGTCTCACAAGCACCAGGGATGTGATCACATGGCCTTGAACTGAAAATAGACTGATGAAAAATTGACAATATTATTCTTGTGTATTTCCACTGGAGGAGCCCAGTTATTGTTAAGGTTGATCACTCAGCACAAAGTGAAGCATCCTTATGTTAATTCCGCAGAGATGCTAAAAGGTTAAATTGACTTTCTCAGGATGTTAATGTCAGGGTGTCAACTACTCTGATAATTAAATATTTGTAAAGAGATCAAAATTTTATATTTTACAAGCATTGGGAGAAGTGGCTGCTTGCAAGACAATCATGAAATGTGTATGCTATCCAGTCTGCACTGAAACCAGTAGCAAAAATCTTTTTCAAATGTGGCAAAGACTTTACCCTGTCCATTATGTTGAGGAATCATTGCTAGGAGCAGTGCAAAGTTGGTATTTCAAGGCTTTACAACAAAAGAAATAAATGGAACAAATTAGATAGCCTGTAGGTGTACATTTATTTGTACACCTACTGTGAAACCTACTGTTCCACATAAGTTATTTTTATTGCTAGATCTGATATTTGCAGCTTGGTTTTCTTAAGGGGTTGCTACAACTCTAAATCAAGCCCTGTGTTTGCAAAGCACAGCTCTTGTTAGGAAGGCACATTTCCTGCATGTGCACTTGACAAGTTTCAAGTTTTCTTGCAGCTCGCTTTACTCTTGAACACCTGAGTTAGTGATGGTATATGAGCACACAGCAGTGGCTGTCTGCATGCTGGTTTAGGTCTGTTGAGCTGCCTCCCTGCAGAGAAGCAAGAGTGAATAACTCACTTTCTTTAGACCTTAGAGGAAGGAACAATAAATTTCAGAAGGGGCTACTGCTGTAGCACTGCAGAAGTGCAAGCAGTGAAGGATTGCAAAGGGTGAAGAGGAGGGAGAGAGGAAACCTGCTGTGAGAAATGTGTAATTCTGTTTATGGTGAGGCAAGTGGTATTGCTAATGACAGACCCTACACCCTTGAGGGTAACATACCCTGCCAGGGGCCAGCCAGGATAGATCTCTGAGGGAGCCACTTGAATCAGCCCCAAAAGCATAGAGAACAGAAGTCAGACATCTGTGCTAAATGCAGCTAGAGAATGTGTGGGTAAGTGAACAAAACACTACATTTTAAGTATAGCTCCTTTCTTGTGTCTGCTCTGTGCTCTCTTTATCCAAACCAGGACCAGACTAGAAAGATGGGCAAGATAAAACCCTTTTTTCCACAGCTGCTGGCAGGTATGAGTTTTGAACACCACTTTCCAGCCTGAGTTCCTGAGTTCACTTCCAAAGTGAATTCCTTGCACTGGAGTTTACACCATTTCCAGTTTGGAGCCAGATTCTTCCATGGTTTCAGGTGTTCGGCTGCCATGAGAGCATTCAGGATACTATCTCAAATGCCAGCAAATACATGTTTGTTTACATGGAAGGCAGCTTTGTCATGTAGTTTCACATGCATATATTCCCAAACCCATACGTACTTCTGGTGTCTGGCAGTTGTCCTGCTGGGGTTCATTTTCTGTGTGCCTGGTGAAAATCGGAGAGGCTGCTTCAATGCACACATGTGATCATGTTGGGCCTTTCCATCGTGGTGACCTTGCCACTTTGCCTGTCCTCACACCCCAACAGTAAACCAGGAGGAATTTCTTCCTTTTGTTCCGTTTGGAGATGGCCAGATGCAAGCCTGAGCAGTGTGAGGAGGAGGAAGAGGAGGTGCAGCTGCTCCCAGAGCAGCAGGATGTGCTGCAGGGAGGGTTTCTGTTCAACCTAGCTGAGAAAAACACACCTGCTAGAGGCACGTGGGTAGATAGTGATGAGATCTGGAGGTACCCATGTTCTAAATGCTTGCTAGGGGAGGACTGCTCTGCAAGGACAAATGTGTTGGCTGTGCCGAGCCAACATTTCTCTACATCACATGAATTATTCAAAGAGGAGAAAGAAGCTCTAAGCAGTGCTGCTACAAAAGAGACTGCAGCAAAGCCAAACTCTCAGCTCCTAAGTGTGCTCCCTCTCCCTCTCTTCTTCCCTCCTGGTTCATATTAGGAACAAAGAATTTCAGTGAAAGCTGCTTGCCTGAGAAAATGTATTTTCCAACATTGCCTTCCTCAAAGTGGAGCTGGGACAATCCAGATGTTTGATGTTTGTGTTATGGAGAGTTCTAAAACCCAGAGATTAGGGGCCCATGCAAGGAGCCAGGAGAAGAATGGAGCGGTGGATGGATAGTCTTTGCACAGCTTTGGCCCAGATTTACATCCCACTCAAACCTACTCACCCAGTTCAAGCACCCAAATGAGGAGTTTCTAAGTAAAAAGAACTCAGATCCAGTTTGTTTCTCTGGAGGAATTGCTTTCTGGGTTTCCTCTTTTCTCCTCTCTCTCTGTAGAGCCTGGATATACCAAGCTCTGAACAGAAGTTAGGGGGAAGGTGTGGCCCCTGAGCCTGGAAGGATAAGGACAGGGTAGGGCAGGAGGGAGGGTTCAGAGCCACGGCCACTGGCTCAGGGACACCAGGTGGCCTGTGGCAGAACAGGAGCTGGGGTTGGTGGGTGGGCAGCTGCCTGCACTCCACATGGCAACTCTCAGCTGGGGACTTCCAGGGGAAATCAATTCTTATTGTACTGGCGGCCTGATGAGGCGCTGACAAGTTCTTTAATTTAACTTTCCTTGTAGGAGCGAGGTAATATGCCAAACACAAAACTCTCCATTTTTCTAGCAATCTACAGAGTTTCTGCCTTCCCCCTCACCTAAAGGGAGGGACTGAAAGTGGAAGGAATATATAAAATGGTTTGTGGCTTCGGTTTGGTTTTTTTTCTTTCTTTTTTTTTTTTTATTTTTTTTTAAACTTGTCCATAACCCAAATCCTCGCCAAAGGTCTTGCCAAAAGCAGAAATTCTTCATCTGACTCCAGTCAGTGAGCAGGCATGATGAGTGGAGTGGCGGGCTGCATTTCCCCAAGAGTTTTCATTAAGTACTTTCTGCCATGCCAGGAAAAGTCTGTTGTCGTCGTGAAGTCACACTGAGTTGGACTGGTTCACCTCTTTGAGCCACTTTGTGTTTCAAAAATGCAATGAATTCAATTTATGGCTGATCTTCTATTGCTTATTCAAACGGCATCGCACCAATGCCCCTCCATGTCCGTCTGCCCAAGGGCCCAGCAACATCAATAATAAATGACCAGGCATGGGAAGGCAGCTTTGGGTTCAAACCAGCAAGTGTGTTGGGGTAGGGGGCCGCCCCTGGGCAGGGGGTACTCAGTGAATGGGAACTGTAGCTTGCAATAATTCCCTCCCTGCAGAAAGGACTTGTAAATATTTAATAAACTCCTGGCCCTTGCCATAGATGAGGTCTTATTAGCGAACCGGAGTGGCTTGAGGACAGGTATTGTGTCTGTTACTATAGCACCACCTTGCACAGGATCTCGGTGTGAAAGAGGCAGGGGAGGGAGGGAAGAAGGGAGGGAGGGAGGGATGCACTGAGGATGAGCCCCAGCGAGCCAGGCTGAGGTTTGCCTGTGGAGCAGGCAGCACGTCCTGCCCAGGACTGGCCCTCAGCAGCACCTGCAGCTGCCAGCAGCAGCCCCGGACCCGCGCAGGTACCGACCCAGCACGGCAGAGCCGCCCCGAGGGCCGCACCGAGTCCCCCCGAGCTTCTGAGGGGGCTTCGCTCCACAGCTTTTCCCTCCTGGCTTTGCAAGATCTGACTTTTTTTAAAATTATTATTATTTTTTTACCCACTACTTTCTTGAGCAACTGGTTGTTGTTGCAGAGGTCACCGAGGGGACTGGTGGAGGCTCCCGGCTCTGGCGCTGGGAAATATGACAGCAGAAGTGAACGCTCGTTAACATAAGGGATTTACTGAAGAAGAAAGACAAAATGCCTTTCAAAGGGCTTGGTTCACTGAAAGAAAGATTTTTTAACCCAGGAAAGGAAGAGGTGAAGAACACCATTAGTGACTCGCTGGGGAACCTGAGAAGGTAAAACCCAACAGAAAATTCCCAGACAGGTCCATTGATTGAATTTATTAAGAGAAATGCAGTATAGGAAAATGTATAAACATAAACCAGAATATAGAGTTGCAAAATTAACATCCGAGTACAGAGAGTGAGACAGCTTGCTGTAAGACAGAAGATGTAAAAGAAGCAGTTACAACAGCAATGACTGTAGATCATAGAATATTTATATGAAACAAAAAAAAGGTGAAAATAAATTATGAAATAATGTTCTAATATTAAAAGGAGCTTGAAAAAGTGTTTAATTAAAAAACTTTTAAATAATTAAATATGACTAATTCTGTGGTTTAGCTTGCATGAGAAAAAGCAGTAGTTTAATTGGAATTAACACTCCCAATGATGCCACTCCTGAAATTAGACTTAATGTTCCTAAATTACAGGCTTGGGGTTTTTTAAAACTTGTTCTAAATCAGTAAGAGAAAATGTATTGAATAGAGATGTGTATACATGAGTTTACTGACACTAGCAAATTAGAGAGAGAATAAGGAGAAACAGCTGTTTGCTAGCAAAAGCAGAAAAAAGATTAAGGATTTTCATCTTAATCTGATAGTTTTATGAACCAAGAAATGGAGGATTTTTACTTTTTAGAGAAATGAAAATCTGATGTAACAAATGGCCAATTTCATAAAGGGAAGGATATTTCTCATTTAAACAGAAGATTATTTCTGTTAGTAATGGCTACTGACAACATATAGTTGTGTAATCAAGAGATGAGAGCCAGAGGGGCTAGTGGCATTTCTTCTATGCTCGATGTTTGTGTTTTGAATCTTTGTGTGCATCCGGCCAACATTTTAACTGAAGGTGTTTCTAGTGACTGAATTGTATTTGCTTTCATATCCACCCCTTTGCCTTCTATTGGGATTGTTATTTTGAGTCAAGAAATAGTTCTTTGTATATCTAAAAAAGCCTTTGATCACAAGAAAATGTGTAAGAATTTATATATATCATACTGCAGTTATTCTATTTCTTTATCATGTGAACAAAGTATCTGTGTTCTACACAGTTTCTACTTAACTTTTGTTAATTTACCATGTTTTGCTCTTCTTACTTTTACAATATTCTGCAGTAATTCCAGGAAATAAGTTTATCTTTTATAACATTGATTCAAGTTATTTATTCAATGATAAATTCTTTTTGCTGTGGGCTGTGCTGACCAATTTGACCAAATACCTGTAAGGTTTATATCTAGTGAATACCTGATGTGGCAGTACACTGGGCTCACTTTAGATTATCCAGATTGCTGTCCTCTTGTAGCCATATATGAAAGATATCATGCTGGTTCATGATAGTACAGGCAGCCAACTTGAGCAACACTGCTCCTGAATCAAATTAACCCAAATATCACTTGAGATACAAGGAAGTTTGCTGAACTTAATTATTTTCTGTTTTAAACATAGGTATCTCAGAGCCTTCCTTTAGATGTACCAGAGGAAATAATCCAAACTATAAAATCTTTTTACTATGTCTGCAGTCAGATCTAAGTAAAAATTGCTGCAACTTGAGCAGTCTTGCAGGAAATATGCAGTCATATTTGAAAGTTTCCATAAATGAATGAAACACACATGTTTTCAATATGAACTTCATTCTCTACAGCTTAGTCTACAATTAAGAGCATACACTTGTGTTTTTGTAGAGTGGTACATATGCCTATATACCAGCTGCAACCTTGACTTTGCTCTTCATCCAATCCAATTGTCTTTAATGTGGTGAAAATCAGCACAGACTTTGGTTTCTCTTCTAACATTCATCATAATTTGATGAATTATTATAATGCACATCCTTAATTAGACCTCCAAGTGTGATCTCACTGACTGTTGTGTGTTGATGTCAAAACTGGCAAAGTGGGTAGAAAAAATATGTTTTAGCTTTAGTAAATATGACTGGTCTGTGCCTTCCTGCCACATTTCCTCTGCCTGGCAAACAAGAGAGCAGACCCAGAAGCTGATGCCTGGCAAGAGCAGCTGCTCCATAGCAATTATCCGCAGTCCAGGTCAAGTGCTAAAGCACAAGCAGCATAAAGCAACTTACTGCCTCCTCACAGGTGTGCTTATTTGGTGGGCGCTGCAAAATAGGAGTCTGCTCACAGAAGGTGACTTTAGGGTGTCTGGATCCTGGAAGGGAGGCAGGGGGGACTGAACTGAGAGACCCAAGAGCCATCCTTTCTTTAGGTGGTTGGCAGCTGTTTAAATTGTGAGATCTTAGAATATGTTTTAGAAAATATTGCAAATGACTTGTATAATTTTTTTTTAATGCAGAAGTGTTTTATTCTTGATTAATTTTATACAGCAAAAATTTTATAAAAAACATATGAAATTTTATACAAAAAAAATAATAAGAGAATTCAAGGCTTGGTTGAATGAAAATCAGAGTTGTGCTTCTGTCATCCTTATGTTTTTCAGAATAGAAAGATTTCATGCAGATCTTCTTGACAGACACAAACACTTTGGTCCTTCTGTGAACTTATTGCAGTCAAGGAAAAAGTCAGAGGCTGAAGTAAGATCTTAGGCTCTGACTACTCTAAGGATTTCAGGAGTCCTGGACCAGCTAACGGCAACTGTGGGCTTCCTGATGAAGTGGGAAGTGTCTAAGTGGGTTTACAGCCCAATATTGTCGCTTTTAATGTAAAAAGACATATGGGCTATATGCCACATGGCTGCTGTATGAAGTGTAGCCCTGATAGGTGTAGTTCTGGCTGCTGTAGATGTCATTTGGTGAATTAGCCTAAAATGCTGAAAACTGCACCTTGAAGCTGGGTGATAGATGCCTGCATTGGACGAGGCTCCTCTGACTGTGCTGGATCATGGAGTTCTTCCTCTCAGATTTTCCCTTTGTGCACAAGCAGGGAGAGCTCAGTGCCTCCCAGACTGTGCAGCGCTGTGAGCACAGCGTGGGATGTCCAGACCCAGCTGGTGTACGAGTGGTGCCTTCGTAGCAGGGTTAGGGCAAGGGCACAGTGTACTTATCTAGGGCTGCCCCACAGCACCCCAGGGCAAACATCCCTCCAGGGCTCCGCAACTGCGCCAGGAGACACTGCCCTGCAGCCCTGGAGTGCAGCACCTGGGACAGGCAGTCCCTTGGTGTCCGAGACTTGTTGTGGGTTTCATGTACATACCATGCAGAAACCAGCAAGGGAGGTCCCATGCCCTGAGTAACTGAAGAGAGTTTGGATGTTTGTGCTGGGATTTGGTACCAATACATCAAACACAGGATTTTTAACGGAAAATTATCACCTGGACAAATCCCTTCAGAATTAATAAGATCTTAGGAGATTGTATCTGCTTTTGGATTAATGATATTTTTTGATAATTCCTGTATAGGTTTCTGAAGCTACGCAGGGATCATTGTAGTTACTGGATTTGTAGGTGTGAGCTTTGAACATTGTGTATGATTGTGCTCCAGCTGCCTGTGAAAGAGTGCCACATCTGGTGAAATCCACTCTGGAATGTGTTTTAACACGACAAATATTAACATTTACCTCTTACTGTAGAATCAATGGGTTTTTAATGAAATGAAATTAAAATCTTGTACACCTAATTTATCATTTAAAGAAAGAGCTAATTCCTCTGTTAAACCCCCTTAAATACAGAGTGCTGAATGTATATGTGCCCTAGGGATTTTATTTATCACTGATAGGGATTTTTAAAATTTCTTTCATTCTTTCAAATTTCTGTATATGCCAGAGTAGGCATTCAAAAAGAAAGAGAAATTTTGCATAAAGTTATTATGATATTTGGGCCCAGAATATGGATCCAGAATCAAATAACTTACCTTTTCTTACTTGCCAAATGTTGTACATTTGCTGAAAAAGGGAAAAACAGATCTACGGAGTGAATATTCCTGTGCAGGAAAGTGCACGCCTGCATCTCCTGCATGAGGCTGATAATTAGAGGAGAGCACTGGCCCTGAAGCAGTTTTCTTCTAAGTCTTTGGTCTACAGCTAGGAAAAAAAATTCACTGGCACTACAAAAATACACGGATCAATTGGAAGATAAATTTCTCATCATTTCATGGAGTTGCCATACTTTCATTATGCACCTGTTCAATAAAATAAAACCAAAAACTAGTGCAGACACTGGCTGTGTGAATGTCTGCACTGCTCTAATACCTATGTGTTTGGACTGCAACTGAAAAATAGTTTTCTCCTAGACAAACTTGGCATAGAGGCATTAAAATTAATCTCTGGGAGTAGGAAATAAACCGTGTGGATTTGGAGTGGTGGATCAGTCCTCAACTTGCTTCTTTCACTTAGTCAAATACAATAGCAGAATAATTAATTTCCCTGCAGAGACCATATTGGTCCATAGTTCTAGTCCTAGGTCACAATTTAACACTGAATTTGGAGCAGAAGGATGCTTTCATGCCTATCTGAATTGACAGCCAGCTGAAAACATCCAGATGTTTTGGCTTTGCATGAAGTGTCTAATCTGTGCCTGCTGCCCAAAATAATGCACCCACTAAAATCTAATGTTCTCTTATAAATAGAACCTGGTAAAGGTAAAAATATTTGGGAAGATGTTAATTGATTTAATTTCATCAATATCTTATATTCTGTTAGAGGAAGATGAATTATTTATTTGGGCTTGTTAATAGCACTTTAGAGATGACAACAGTTATAAAAAATAATTATGCAATTTTTTTTTTCACTTCTTGAGGTATTTATTTTTGGGGTCTCATTCTGTTTACACCTACCTCTATTAACACATAGAGTATGGAATATATGGTGTCTCCTTTGTAAAGTGCCTGACTGAATTAGTCTCTGTACTCTGCACCATGTCACCAACAAATGCTGTTTCCCTGCAGGTGAATCATAAGAACTCAATCACCCCCAGTAACACCACAGTAAGATCACATTTTCTGCGTTACCTTGCTTGACTGGAAAGTCTTTGCTCCAGTAAAACAATGAGCTAAGGAACTAATTGTGCAGTGGGCACTGATTTGAGAAAGGAATTAAATAAAATAATCTCAGGAGTTCCTTCTAGCCCAAAACACTGTGATTCTAGTGTTTCTTGAAAATGTGAGCTGGTGGATTGTAGCATGCTTATTTTCTTTTTACTAAGACTATGGCTGAAATAATGGGTTTATATTGTGATGTAAAAAGGAATGATATAGTAAATGATGCTCCAGTTAGCTCTAGAGCCTAAAAATGATGAGATTTTTAAGTGGAACTTTATATTGAAAAGATATAATATTTAAGTGCACAAGAAACCATATACCACTTGTATCTGCAAACTGTCTAGTGTAGAGCACTATCTGTTAGATTATGGGTAGTACATTAGACTTACAGCAACTGGGGAAAGATGTGATTAAACCAACACTGTCCCAAAAAACCCAACCCAGTCAGAGGTAGCCCATCCACGTATGCTCCATCAGCATTTGTTTACAGTTGATTTTCATACTTAAAACTGAGGTTTCAAGTACATTTCAAATCCGTACATTAGATTTCAAATACACTCAGCCAGATGTGTGAAAGAAGGAAATAAGTTATTCCTTAACAGAAAAGAGTGAATGAAATAATTTCATCATTTTACATGACAAGCTGGGCTTCCTTTAGATTAATTAATTATTCATATTTTCACAGTACTCCATGGCAGGCACAAAAAGAGCTGGATCCTGAGCTCAGTGCTTCAGGGTGATGCCAAAACTGAAAGGGCTGCTGATAAAGGCCTCTCTTAGTAAAGGCTTTACCTTAAGCTCATGGTTGATGTTGAGTGGGTTATCAGGTATTCACAGCTAGCCATGTCCTTAAGTGTTTCAGCATGTCAGAAGAACCATAATCTCCATTTTAAAACAGGCCTGGAAAAGTAATGTTGCATATGGAATTATCTAGCTCTGGTCTGATGGATGTGTCTCGTTCTTACCTCACCTTTCCTACCACAGACTTTGCCTGGTATTAATAGCCCTAATCAGATTGAGAAACCAAATTAAATTTTAATTGCACTATCATGCAATTCCAGATTGCATGGAAGTGCCATTTTGTTTAATATGAATATCTCAGCTACATTGCCTGTAGGAAAAGGAAAGCCTGGATATGCAAAGCCTGAGGAACTGCACTCCTGTGTTAGTTGGTAGCTGATGGGAAACCTCTCACAGGCTGATATGACTGGGTGCCATTTGCTCACATTCAGGCCCCATCCCCAGCATCTTCCCTCCCTGCAGTTTCCACACCAAGTTTGATGCCAGGCAAAGCCCTTCTAGCCTCTGCTGCTGAGGAATGGTGTATCTACTGTCCAGAATGCCCCTGTCTGCCTTCAGATCTTGTTTAATTATACGTATTTTACACAAAGGGCAACACGTTACACAGTAGGAGTTGCAAGAGTTCACTTTGGAGCAAATGAAGTCCTTGCAGTGGCAGGATATTTCAGAGAAGATGGAACATGTGACTTCGAATGCCTCCAGGCAGAGAAAGTCTGGGCCTGTCTCTTTTGCATCGTTAATAGGGGATCTGATGCCAGAGACGTTTCCCCTCTGCTGTACAACCCTGATGTTTGTCTCACAGGAGAACAAATTCCAGGAAGTTTGGGGCTGAGTGAAACCATGCTTTGCGATGTATTTAGCCTTTTTCTTGAAACCTACTGGCAGCTCTGCTTAGTAGATCTAGTTAGAAATTATGGTTAATTTAATGGTATGTAAATTTTCCTAAGAATCAATAGAGTTTATCACAACAGACCTCCACTTTGATCTCATAGTTGTGCTCGTGAATAGGTTGTGAACATTTTTGCAGCTGGCTGTCTGGCTGTTTGGCTCAGATGTGCATACTTCAGAAGTCATTCAGGAAAGGTTAGTCTCTGCTAACCTTTCACAGCCTGTCCAGCATGAACTCACCTCAGTACCAGGAGACAAGCACCCCACAACAGGAGTTAGCAGGTGACCGGAGCATGGAACTGTCCATCCATGTTTCAGCAAATTTTACTGAGACAACAGAGCACCTTCGTTTTTTCTTTCTTTACCTGTCTAGGAAGATCGACGGCACCCACGTGGAGGAGGAGCCCCTGGAGCTGACGGCGGAGGGGCGGCCAGTGCCAGCGAGCAGCCGCCGGCCGGCGCTGTGCCAGTGCCACTGCTGCGGCCTGCCCAAGCGCTACATCATCGCCATCATGAGTGGCCTGGGCTTCTGCATCTCCTTCGGCATCAGGTGCAACCTGGGCGTGGCCATCGTGGAGATGGTCAACAACAACACTGTCTATGTCGATGGAAAGCCAGAGCTGCGGGTGAGAAAACAGCTTCCTTTCACTCCTCTGAGCAGATCTCTTTGCAAAATCACCCAAACACCACATAGGAAAGACCCGTATATACACAGATTAACAAAACAGAAGGAGGGAGACACATCAGTCTTGATGCACATAGGTGTTCAGACACTTAATTCCTATTTATGTGATGAAGTCACGTTAAAAATCTTTAAGATCTGAGGATTTGCAGTGTCATAGAGAGGATATAAGTAGCAGAAATGAGAACTGAATTAATTTGCATGTCTCCCAGGTCCCTGATCTGTCAGTTGTAGACAGATTTGACTGTGGTGGCAGAGCCTTTTGCTTTTTACTCTCTCTGAGGGAAATGTGCTCTGATGCTGCTGCAGAAGGAATTATCAATCATTTTATGTAGGGCTGAAGCCACTATGTTCATATCAGTGGATAGTTTTTGAGATCTTAAAGCAATAACTGGCAATAGGGCATCAGGTTTTTGACAATGTGGATTGTTGTCTGGAGCTATTAAGAGCTAGGTGCCAAGCTATTTTCAAATTTGCAGTGGATGGCATGTGGTCCACAGCAGATCCTACACAATGCACCCCAGCAGATTCAATCCACACCTAAGTGTTGCCCATCCTTCCTCAGTATTTGTCTGTGATGTCACATGTCCCTTTATGGATTTTATGAACTTGAATCTCTACATTTGCTCTACTTGTTAACTTTATTTTGGATCTCTTTTGAATGTTTTCGTCCTAACAAATTCACAGGAATCTTGACTCTTGAATGAAATGCTGAGCAAGTATTCATCAGCTTTTCTTCTAGGTATTTTAACTTTTGGCAAAGAAGAGTGCAGAAAATGTCTGTCATAAATTTCCAATGTCAAATGTATGCCTGTCTCCATGACTCATGATCATAGGAGTCATGCTTAAACTTCCTGCTGAATTTGTATTTATTCAGTCTAATCCTTGCTCCCCCCGGTCCTGCTGGGATTTCCAGGTTCTGTACTTCAGCAAGAGAAAGTATGTGCCTGCATAGGCTGGGAAGCTCAGAAGAGGTAATTTCAGAAAATGGGAGTAAATTCCTTCCACAGATCTAAACTCCTTGTGTTTGGGCATGAGCACCTCCTGAATCAGGAAGAACCTTCCTCCATATCTCATGGTGTTTCTGCCTTCAGAAATTAACACTACCCAGAAACTCAGCTGGAAATCTCTAGTAGAAAATTAGCTGTTTAAACAGAAGTGCTTCAGCTCAGGAGAGTGGGACACCTCAAAATGCATATTGATGGGGAGGGAAACCCTTTAGCCTTCTGTAAATGCGTCTGGCTAATTAATGCCATCTCGCTGTGGGTCAAACAATGAGCTGTTTTTCAGTTTGCTTCTTTGTTAGCAAAAAAATCAAAGTAGTGGGAAATACTGTTTTACTTTTTATATGCAGAAAGTAATCTTGGAATAGAAAGATAAAAAACAATATATAATAATATGATGAATATTAAATATAATGAAAGATAAAAAATATATAAAAAAGAAATGTTAAGGCTTATCACTACAGTTGCCAGTTCTCAGAGGTATTTTAGTGACAGTTTCAATTTTGAATTTAAAAGATGTCTGTGCTGCTTCCTCACGGAATGCTTAGCCACCTTTCCCAGATGTGATTAGCATGAGAATGACCATAAAGCAAAACATCATGGTTCCTTATTGCTCCGAAAGAGTTCCTCAGAGCTGAGGGCTTACGGACAAAAAGCAAATATTGACCTTACAATAGTGTTTATACTGATTCAGGCCCAGAATGGAGGGCAGAAAGGGCACCCTCTCTTTGCTTTATTTTCTCTATGTTTTGCCCTGGGCATTGACTATCCCTCTTCTGAACAAGATACATCAAAAAATGTAATCAGAAAATAGAAAAAATCCTTGTTCAGGAAGAACCTTGAGAAGACTGAAACTGCTTAGTATTCAAAGATGAGGTATATGGTAAAAGCATTTCTCTTGGCTGCAAGCATTTTTGACATTTTTGACCTATGACCCGACTATGGCTGTCCTTCTGTGTCCAAATCCAGCCTGACAACTGGCATTGCTTCTAAGAAAAGATAAATTAGTCACTGTCTAGTGTTATCTGGTTTTATTTTCAGACTGCTTTTTCTTCAGGTGTTCTCCTCACTCCCAAGTCTTTTCTGCTCCCATGCCATTTAATGCTGACAGTAGATGATCAGAGTTCAGCCCTGACAGGGAGAACCATGAACAAATCTGACCAGGAAGAAAATCAGCTCAAAGGACTTAAGCAACCTAGATAATTTTGGGAAAATGGATATGTCCATTGAAAGGTATCAGGTCCTTCTTATAACTCCAAGCAGCCTTGAAAGCGAAGACTTCAAGTTTAAGGAGCCCAGGGGGAAGCAGTGGCAAGAGGCAAAGTTGAAGATCCATCATTAGCTACTTTATGGCTGAAACCTTCTCCATCCTAAGAGCAAAAGCAGTGATCTCACAGGGGAATTGAACATCCTTGTTCCTTAACTGGGGTCTTTGAAGCTCAGCAGCCCTGAGCAGCAATGTAAAGGGGCCTGATTTGGAGTGGGGTGAATTCTGTGTGACTTGTAAGAAAAAGTTACCTTACAATGAGTATGCTTTATCTTGCACTATGTGTCCCATTTCCTTTACAGACAGCCCAATTCAACTGGGATCCAGAGACTGTAGGACTCATTCATGGCTCTTTTTTCTGGGGTTACATTGTGACACAAATTCCAGGAGGGTTCATCTCAAACAAATTGGCTGCTAACAGGTAAGAAAACAACAAGGAAATTAATTAAGCTTTAGAGCCTGACAACTGTTTTACACTGTGTAAATGAGAATTACTGAAATAGTGAATTAATGTGTTTCAGAAATGCACATCTGAAGCTGAACATGCAGTATTTATGTCTGTAATCAAAAATTATTTCAGAGGACAAGACTTCTATTTTGGGTCTGTTGCTAGTACTTTCAGTTTAACTAGTTCCTCTCAAATATTTACGTATTCCTTCTCTAAACAATAATGCTTTCTGGAGAGTTCAAGGAAAATCACACCTAATGCTTCCAACAACGGTTGGAGCATTTGTCTTTAAGAAGTTGCCTTAGTGCTTCTTAGCTCGGCTGAACACCAAACAATAGTATTCCAGCAGCGTTTGGTCTTCCTCCTTTAAAAATTCCCTGTGGACTGAACCTGGACATAAAGAAATTCCAGAACTATTTATAATCTGAAGTCACAAATCTATCCTTGTGCACACAAATATCCTTGCCATAGCTGGATACAGTACTGACTGTAATTAAGATTGCATAGAATTTCTAATAGAGCCTCCTGATTTCTGCTTGGTGCATAATCTGTACAGACTGGTCTGAGAATCTGTACAGATTTTTATTTTTATGATCAATGTCTTTGTCAGCCATTTTTTTTTTTTAATTCAACCGCTTTTGAATATGTGAATAAGAAAAGTAGCTAATTTTGTCAATGTTTACTTCGATTTTGGGCTTTACTTCAAAAGGTCTTCAGAACTTTGAACATGAGCACAGGAGAGAGGGAGGTTGCCTGAAGACATCTGGTTGTGAATGAGCTCATGAGATGTGCATATTAAGGGTATTTGAGAGCTACAGATTAAAAAAAAAAAAAAGATGGCTGGTACTAACTTCATTCTCTGCAAACAGGATGTGACTTACCTACAAAAGGTGTCTGAATTGGAAAAGGTCTTTAAGACCAGTTGTATGTTGTACTTTGCCCCAAATCAAAGTACTTTGCTTTCTGCATTCTGCAAAGAGCTATAGGGCTTACAAGACTGCCTGGATGTTCTTCCCACCCATGTGCCCTTGTGGAAAATTCTCCAGAACAGTCATCAGACTTGCCCAGACTGATCAGTCCCACTCTCTTCTGTCCGTAACCAAAAGTTACTCAGATTTTGGTTTGTGCTGCTTCTTCACCACTGTTCACATCCCCAATTATTCATTTCTCTACCATGTAACAGTGCCTAGGCAGAATATTTTGCCATCTGCCGAGTAAGCAAAACAAATTAGCTAAGCATAATCACTTCTTCAGCCTTTCTGCTCTTGCCACCAGCTCTTGCAGCAGAAGGGCTCCAAAACACAGATGTGCACACTGTTGGCTGAATAATTCAGCATATTATTAGTTTAGCTTTTGTTTCCTTAATTTACTTGCAAACAGTAAAATCAACCATGTTTACACTGTAACTTGATGTATTCTGTCAGCAGAGTGTTTCCTTAAGCACAGAAAGCTCTGCATTTATCCCCGTGAGAGTTTCCAACTCAATCTAATGCTATGCTACATCACATTATGGATTTGCCCATCATAACTGGGTTTAGGAGTAGAATTTGCTGAGGAACAAAAAATAGCTCAAGAGCTGAGTTCAAAGAGAATTTCTATTTGCAGTAATAGGATTCACTAACTCCGTGTTTTTCCTTTATTCCTTGTTTACCCAACCTATTTCAGCTTAAGTAGGTTCACCAGTAGTGCCAAGTTTCAGTTTCAGAGGGGTTATTTGCTAAGACACAGGACAGGAGAACAGGGGTTCTGTGGCCAATGAACCTACCAGACCTAGAAAGAGGAAAAATTTTGTTTTGTCCCAGCTGCACTGTGGAAATGAGATTCTATGCTATTACTGACCTTACAGATTTAGGCAAAGACTCTTTTGCCACTTATTTAAACTGTGCAACCTTGAACATACATACAGATGACCCACCCCAGGCACTTCTCTAATGCACATAACTATCTGTAATAGTGTGGGATTCAAATGGATCTCATAATAGCTGAAAATATTGAGTGCTTTATGGGTTTGCACCAAAACCCTCTAATACTACGTAATTTACTCAATACATTCATCCAAATTGATATAGATCTACATTCCACCAAAAAGTTCATCAACCATTTACTGACACCATCCCTTTGACTTATTGCTTATCCTCCAAAAGGCATCTAAATGTGATTTCAGCATTGTTTGGTGGATGCATGAAACATGAGGCACCTCTTGATACCAGTTTTCAGTACGAGCACTCTGCTGGGCAGAGGAGTCTGTAGCTGAAGAAGTCTGTTTTGATCCAAAAGTGGCAGCTGCCCAGGGATCGTGGTAGGAAGGACAGAAGAATATGTGAAAGAATTGAAAAAACCTGGAATATTTCTTGTCAAGGTGGAGATCAACTTCTTTGGGATAAAGGGCAGTGAATTGATGAAAAGATGCTATCTCTGTGGAACAATACTCAACCCTTTAAATATTAGCAGAAGAGTCACTGGTTGTAACTCAGTATAAATTATGCATTTACAACTTAGGCATATTAAGAGTTGGCACTAAAAGAAGTAGCAGAGATTGGAAACTTGGTCTTTATAGATAGCTGTTTGGATAATTAAACATGTTCTCTTTGTTACAGCTTCTTCTTTCACATGGTTATTAATTCACATGGTTTGCTGTAGTTCCCTGAGTCAATAGTGCTATGATAACAGACCTGATATTTCTATTTCTATGAAAGGCAAAAGCCTTTTCTTCAGGGATCACAACAGAGAGATAAGTAATACTTATTTCTCAGTTAAATGTTTACTTGGCTTTTAAAGCAGTCTCCTAAATGTCAAGATATGACTGTGGGCTTTGTATTCCAATTCATATTTTCAGACTGTTTTCTATATGAATCAGTTCCTTTGTCACTTCTCTCTGCCAGCCTACTCAACTTCTTTGCTTTCGTGCTCACTGTTTAATGCTTTCTTGTCACTCAGATAATGAGCTGTCTAGGCAAAGGCTGTTGCTTTTGTCAATAGGTGTATAGAATCTAGATAAAACAGTGTTGTTCTCTGACTGTAAATTTTTCATGCTATAACATAACCATTAATCCTCCTGTGAATAAGACCAGACACAGAAATGAAGTCACATATATTTCTTGTGAACAAGTTTTCAGAGACTGAAATGCAAACAATTTAAATACTTATTAAAAAGATCAGTAAAAACATATTTTAAAGCAAGTTTATAAATATTTTGAAGTGGAACATGAAAACACTTCTAAAGGATAGATAATAATTGTATTCTCTTTCATGCTACTTTTCTCCATAGGGTATTTGGGGCAGCTATCTTTCTAACATCTACACTGAACATGATCATCCCTTCTGCAGCAAGAGTTCATTATGGCTGTGTGATGTTTGTAAGGATTCTTCAAGGTTTGGTGGAGGTAGGAGCACACACTATTTTGGTTCTTTCAAAAAGAGCTTGATTTTGAGATTTGGTTCTAGAAGTTGTATGATCTCTTTTGATCAGGGCTTCTGATCAATATGTGGTTTTACTTGCTACTCATTTTGAGATGATAATTTTTTAATTATACTGATTTACATTTCTAAGTTTACTTAAAGTAAAGAAAAACGTGTTTCTGGTGCTGCAATTTGAGTTATTTTTGTTTTCTTGTGCCATCAGCTGCATATACTAAACAGTGTTTTTACCTCAGAACATATTACTATTCAAGTAATGGGGAATTCAGATTAGTTTGACGTCTTCATACTCAAACAATCGAGTTCTTCCAGACTTACCTAACCCTTCCTATATCATTCCATGATGACAAACAGCTAAGTAGTAGGGATAGTGTCAGCAACAGCTTCAAGTGGAATGCAGTGAAAGCAAGTCATGTGCTGTGTGAATTGCCTGCCAGGGTGTCACGTACCCAGCCTGCCACGGGATGTGGAGTAAGTGGGCCCCGCCGCTGGAGAGAAGCAGGTTGGCTACCACTTCATTCTGCGGTGAGTTGATGGGCTTATGTGATTTACGTAAGCACGTATCCCTATCAGATTTATTTATTAATTTCATTATTTGAAGGAGATGCACAAACCCTCTGCCCTTTGCCACAATCAGCTTGTACCCCCAGCTTAGGAACTTGTGAGTCCTTTTTTGTTTAATATGTCATTATTTTATCATTTAAAGCCAACATTCAAAATGTCTCTCATAATAAACTAAAATGGGTCTAGACATTCACATTAGAGAAATTATGTTGTATTTTTTATTTGCTTCATCCTTAGGGATTCCATTTATTATACATACTCAATGGATGCTCCTAAACAAGCACACACTTTAAAATTATCTGAGGCTGGTTGCTCAGTATACTGTGGCAGAGGTGATGT
Organism: Phainopepla nitens; assembly: GCA_013400175.1. Taxonomy (NCBI): domain Eukaryota; kingdom Metazoa; phylum Chordata; class Aves; order Passeriformes; family Bombycillidae; genus Phainopepla; species Phainopepla nitens. The sequence continues at coordinate 604,846 of VXBQ01014964.1, read as the reverse complement.
AACTTTTTGCCAGTAGCTGCTCTGCTTCATTCTGTTTTGAGTCATGATCTTTACTCTCTTCTATGTCCCTTTCCAATGTTGACAACTGAAGATGAATGTCTGTAGGAGAAAATGTTCTGTAAAAATATAAAAGTCACAGAAGAAAAAATTCTGTCCATCAGCAGTAGAGTTGTATGGCTGGGGAAAATACAGCACTAAAAAAAACAAGATAAAGGATAAAAAAAAGGGTGAAGCAAGTGGAAAAAAGCCCCCTGTTTGTATATTATGGGAATTTTATTTTTACTACAGATGGCTTCAGGTTTTAATTATTTAGGTGTTTTCACTTCCTGCAGAAGAAAAGATCCAAAGAAAAGCCTCTCCACCCTCAGTGTTCCCTCCTTGAAGTTCCTAGCATGGGATCTCGAGAGAAAGATCCATCCTTCAGCTTGACATCCATTTTAGTGGCTACAGATCACTGATCCTTGCACTTGAAAGGTGCATAGGAGCAATGGAAAAATTAGGAAAATCCAGGTTAAGCAGGTTCCTGGTTCTTCTATCTACGTTCTGGCCTAGGGCTTTTCTGTAGGAAAGATGTAGGAAAAACGAATTACATGAAGATGAGGGAGAAAGATCATTGTGAGCCATTGCAGAGAAGTATTTGCTAATGAGGAGAGCATTAACAAATGTTTATTAACAAAATATGTACTACTCTCAAAACCACAAGTATCTCATTTCCTTCAGAGCAACACTTGTCACATGTAAAGCCACTGGCACTGTCTTGCACTGAAACCTATTGTCTAGATTATACTTACTCATCTCTTTCCACAAGACACTTAGAAATATATTTCACAGTATTATGCATTTCCCAATCAGAAATCTTGGCACAGACCACATTTTTATCCTCCTTTATCCCCCTGTCAACATTTGCCTATTTATTCCAGCTGTTTGTTTATGCTGCTGATATGAATTAAACATGGTTACGCAGACTCAGGGTTGAACACCCTCTCTGCTACCAGTGCTTCTGTGGTCATGGGTCTAGGGCCATGACAAGAGCCTCCCAACATATCTGCAGTCATCAGGATTCCTCCATGAAGCTTCTGAAATTTCCGTTACCTTCTCCAAAACTCACCTCATACACCGCAGTGCCAGGTGGGATTTCCCACTCGAGTGCACACATACAGCTTATGCCTCTGTGGTGGTTTGTCATCAGTCTTGGATTTGCAAATCCTATTTCTGTACAGGCCACAACTCTGCAAAATGAGACGGGTGACCCATGAGGGGTCAGTGCTTCCTGTCACCCCAGTCAAAATTTTGCAGCTTCCATCCCATTCTCCATGTTCATAAAAAATCAGTCAAACACATCCCTCCAGTTCTGCTCTCATGAGCACCTGTCTGGATCATCAGATCTGAAAGCTGGGCACACCTACCACAGCTGACACATTCTACTAACCTGTTTTCTCTTCAGGGTCTTACGCAGGTGCGGTGGTGGCCATGCCCCTGGCAGGTGTGCTGGTACAGTACATAGGATGGTCATCAGTCTTTTATATTTATGGTGAGTTGCCTAACAGGAAGGACATCTGCCACTAGATTGGTACTGCCAGTCATTTACCAAAACCTGTCTAACAAGGATGGATCAAAGTTGTTTTGATGAATGAAGAGGTTGCAGATGGGAGCTCCAAATTATTCCCTACTAATTGAAGATTCTGAGGGCTTTCATTTCATAATCATCTGTTACAAAAGGTTGTAAAATTGTAATGACCAGACTGCAGCCCATGGTGACCCAATGGCAGGATTGGATGTGGTTGTAAAGGCTCCTCTGCAGCACAAACACTTGTGTGAGACCTGCCTCGGAGTGCACACTAGCAGCAAATGCTGCTGACGGGGAGCCGAATGGACCTGACACCTTCTGCCCTGAGAAATCTTCCCCATGCTGCCCATCTTTAATAAAGCAGTGCCACCTTTACAAAGAGGTCCCATGGGTATGGCCATGTGGCTGATCTGTGGTGCCTCATTCTTCCCCTCACAGTGTGTGGCAGAAGTGGCTCCAACCAGCCTTGCACATCAGCAGCCCAGCTAAAGTGGATTTTCTCTGTCTTCCCTGGAGATATAGGACACACCACAAGATTTGCCATTACTATCTTATGGTGAAGTCCCTTCATGCAGATTGCAACCACATTACGGTCTGCCTGCTTTTTTCTTTCCCTAGGTTCTACAGAGAGCTTTCCTCCTGCCTTTTCTTTGCCCCATGCATAACATAATAAATGTGACAAAATGCTCAAATGCTTTGCAAGCAGGCATACAATATACACAGATTTAGTTGCCATATTTTGTTACTTCCCTGGGCATAATTTCTATGCAGATTTTGTTTAACTGACACTTGAAACAAACTTCAAGGCTTGCAGATACTGAAGTGTAGCTTTATTGGCTTTGAAAACCAAGTTGCTTTTCCTGCCTCTTCAGGAATGTTTGGGATTGTTTGGTATGTGTTTTGGCTGCTTCACGCCTATGAGAGCCCTGCTGCACATCCAACAATAACCAATGAAGAAAGGATATATATAGAATCGAGTATAGGAGAAGGAGCCAGCCTAGCTAATGCAAGTGTAAGTACAAAAAGGCTTTCCTTGTTATCATTTGTGAGCACTTTGCAGAAGATGAGCATATGACTGGATGGATACTGTTAGCTGTGTAAAAGAGGTGGAACTAGGGGTTCGCCTTTCAAGCAAATTACAGAATCAGGCTCTTGCAGCTGGACTGGATGAGTACAGGAAACATGTAATGCAGTTTAAGCTTTTGGTCTATGGAGCTTCTCTGATCTAGGGAGGGAAGGGATGGGTTGGGAGGGGGAACCACATATTCTGGTGTCCTACTCTTGAGTAACTGTCATGCTTGTTCTAAAAAGTACTCATGGATTTAGCTAAATAAGAATCTGACTGCAGATGTTAAATTATTCCAGCTGCCTCTTGAACTCCTGTGAAGGATGACTGCAAATCTAATAGCTTAAGGACTGTGTTTCTGCACTGCTCACTCTCACAGGAGCTCAGGTCCTTTAAGACTTTTCATCCTCTCTCTGAGGAGATCCTGGTAGATCCTGGAAACTTTCAGTTAAAACCTATTTTCCCATCAAACTTCCCTCCATTCCCTTAGGCAACTTTTTTTGCCAGCAGTGAAAAACCAAGGTGTTTCTTGATAAACTATTCATTCTTAGTTTTCAGTTTTGAACATTCTGGAACAAAGTAACTCCAGTTCTTTCCTCTACATGTTTTGGGTAACAGCCTTGCTAGGAGCGTAAAATACCAGACTGTCTTTTTCGGCATGCATCTGGAATTTGGCTGATCAGGTTTGGCTGGAGACACACACACACTTGTTCCAGGTCATGGATTTTCCTTGCAGTACGGTGGCTTTACCGCAGAGAAAACTGGTGCCAGCTTCATGGGAGCAAGCACAACTGCAGGCATACGGTGGCCTGTAGAACACAATTAACGTTTTTTTCAAAAAAAAAAAAAAAGGAGAGTATCAATGTATATTGCCATAGCTACAGATTTCAGCTTCTGATTGGAATACTATTAAAAGTCAATAGGTCTCTGAATTATGTTTCCTGCTGCATGGGGCATTGGAGCATAATATTAATTGAAAATGCCAAAAAGCAAGTTACAGAAATTAAATTCTGTACCATAGGCTTTTTCTTTCCAAATTTAATTATTTAGGTTGAAGCAGGTAGCTCCTTGTTGCTGTGCTACTGCATGTGTCTTAGCTTGGACAACCCTTTTTTCCCCACTCCTTTCAATAGAATGTCTCAAACTGTGTCATGCCAAAAAGTGGGGAATGGCACAAGGTTTTCTCTAGTTTTCTTTGATTCTTTTACAAATCCTGTTATCCCAATAGCAGAGTTCCAGAAAACCTGAAGTAATTTCAGTAAGCAGGGCAAGTAAGCAAGCAGTACTGCAGTATCCACCTTAAAAATCCTAACTGTTCTAGGAAAATTTCTCTACCTCTTTTTTGCCAGTAATTCAAGAGATATATTTCACTTGCATTTAAACTGATCTGTGATGGAAGTTGTATGCAATGTACCTAATAGGCTTGATAATAAAAGATACTGGTTCATTATTTTGCCTCTGCCTACCCAATTTTGTGGGGTTTTTTTCCCCTAGAAATTTAGTACTCCCTGGAAGAGATTTTTCACTTCAATGCCAGTTTACGCAATCATTGTGGCAAACTTCTGCAGAAGCTGGACTTTCTACTTGCTCCTTATAAGTCAGCCTGCTTACTTTGAAGAAGTCTTTGGATTTGCAATAAGCAAGGTAAATGTCTGAGAATTAGCAGTAACCTAGGAGGTGCAGCAGGGGAGGTTCAGGTGAAACATCAGGAAGAATTTCTTCACTGAAAGGCTGGTTAAATATTGGAATGATCTGCCCAGAGAGGAGATGAACATCATACCTGGAGATGCTCAAGAAATAACTGGACATGGCTCTTAGTGCTACGGTTTAGTTGTTTGAGGAGAACCAGATAGACCTGGAATAATTACAGTAGTTTGGGATGATACATTTCTGCTAACCTGATAGAAATAAAAGTATGCGAGCATCAAATTATTAGAAAAATGAAAGAATGGAGAAGTTATTTTGGGAAATAGTTGATTAAAAGCCTCCGCATACCATAAAAAACCACTAAGTAAGTAAATAGAAATGAACGTTTTGTACAGTGTTGACTGTTTAGCATTTAACCAGGCAATTTTTATCCTCTTCTTGATTTTTGTGACTTTTCATTAGCAATGAAGAACAAATTCTTTATAGATTTATATTCCATGCCACCACCATTTCATTAAAATCAGAATTGTTACACTCCCTCTTCAGAGCATGAATGAGGAATACAGAATAATTGTTTTATAAAAGTTTAAAAAACTCTTTTATTTAGTGTACATACTTGCTATGTGATAATTATTTTCAAGCTAATTTTCAAGCTAATTATTTCAAGTCTAAGGCTGATTACAAAGAATATCATTATTTATTTATTCTGGGAGCACTGTGTGCCCAGGTTCTGAAAGAGAAACAATGGTTGTGGCATGGCAGCAATAATGGTCTAAATGGCCAAGTAGAACGTAGAGATGAAGAAGAGAGATATTAAGAAAAATTGCATCTGTTTATTCTGAGCTACTTTTCATTAATGCTAGAGTTGCATCTCTGTGAACCTCACTAATTTGAAACCAGTATAAAACCAACTGTCTATGCAATGAGGTTGCACACCTCAGAAAGTAAACTCGAACTTCACACTAAACTACTGCTTCAAAGAAAAGTTCCTAGAAGATGAAATGCTGATCACTAAAACTCTGCCTCAGGGGTGATATTGAGTCTGATCCTATCTGACATCTTCATTAATGAGCCGGATGATGCAGCAGAGTGCACCCTCAGCAGGTTTGCAGATGACACAAAACTAGGAGCCGTGGCTGATGCTCTGCAGGGCTGTGCTGCTGTGCAGAGAAACCTTGGCAGGCCAGCAGAGTGGGCTGACTGGAGCCTCGTGGAGCCCAGTAAGGGAAAGTGTAAACTCCTGCACCTGGGGAGGAACAAAGCCATGCACCAGGACGTGTATCTGCCCAGCAGGAAAGCAGCTTAGCAGAAAAGGACCTGGGGGTCCCACTGAACACTAGGCTGGACATGAGCCAGCAGTGTGTCCTTGCAGTAAAGACTGGTGGTAGCCTGGGCTGCACCATGCATAGGCCACCAGGTAAAAGGAGGTGATCTTTCCCCTCCACACCGCACTGGTGAGGGCACACCCGAAGTACTGTGTGCAGTTCTGGGCTCCACAGTACAAGAGAGATATGGGCATACTGCAGAGTCCAATGAAGAGCCATGAAGGAATGGAAATATTTCTCCTATGAGAAAAGGCTGAGGGCTCTGGGACTGTCTAGCCTGGAGAAGAGAAGGCTCAGCACAATTCTCATCCATATCTACAAATATCTGAAGGGAGAGTGTAAATAAGACAAAAATACGCTCATTTCAGTAGTGCCCTGGCCACAAACTTAAATATGGGAGGTTCCTTCTGAACATGAGGAAACACTTTTTTACTATGAACATTGCTGTATACTGGAACAGGCTTCCCAGAATGGTTGTGGAATCTCCATCCTTGGAGGTACTCAGAGGCTGTCTGGACACATTTCTGGACAACATTCTCTTGGCAATCCTGCTTGAGCAGAAGGAGGATCTTCCCAATCTCAANCTAAATGGCCAAGTAGAACGTAGAGATGAAGAAGAGAGATATTAAGAAAAATTGCATCTGTTTATTCTGAGCTACTTTTCATTAATGCTAGAGTTGCATCTCTGTGAACCTCACTAATTTGAAACCAGTATAAAACCAACTGTCTATGCAATGAGGTTGCACACCTCAGAAAGTAAACTCGAACTTCACACTAAACTACTGCTTCAAAGAAAAGTTCCTAGAAGATGAAATGCTGATCACTAAAACTCTGCCTCAGGGGTGATATTGAGTCTGATCCTATCTGACATCTTCATTAATGAGCCGGATGATGCAGCAGAGTGCACCCTCAGCAGGTTTGCAGATGACACAAAACTAGGAGCCGTGGCTGATGCTCTGCAGGGCTGTGCTGCTGTGCAGAGAAACCTTGGCAGGCCAGCAGAGTGGGCTGACTGGAGCCTCGTGGAGCCCAGTAAGGGAAAGTGTAAACTCCTGCACCTGGGGAGGAACAAAGCCATGCACCAGGACGTGTATCTGCCCAGCAGGAAAGCAGCTTAGCAGAAAAGGACCTGGGGGTCCCACTGAACACTAGGCTGGACATGAGCCAGCAGTGTGTCCTTGCAGTAAAGACTGGTGGTAGCCTGGGCTGCACCATGCATAGGCCACCAGGTAAAAGGAGGTGATCTTTCCCCTCCACACCGCACTGGTGAGGGCACACCCGAAGTACTGTGTGCAGTTCTGGGCTCCACAGTACAAGAGAGATATGGGCATACTGCAGAGTCCAATGAAGAGCCATGAAGGAATGGAAATATTTCTCCTATGAGAAAAGGCTGAGGGCTCTGGGACTGTCTAGCCTGGAGAAGAGAAGGCTCAGCACAATTCTCATCCATATCTACAAATATCTGAAGGGAGAGTGTAAATAAGACAAAAATACGCTCATTTCAGTAGTGCCCTGGCCACAAACTTAAATATGGGAGGTTCCTTCTGAACATGAGGAAACACTTTTTTACTATGAACATTGCTGTATACTGGAACAGGCTTCCCAGAATGGTTGTGGAATCTCCATCCTTGGAGGTACTCAGAGGCTGTCTGGACACATTTCTGGACAACATTCTCTTGGCAATCCTGCTTGAGCAGAAGGAGGATCTTCCCAATCTCAACCATTCTGGGATTCAGGGATTCTGTGAAAATGAAAAGAAGATGAACATCAGTTTCTAGGCTGTAATCCTGGGAGAATAAAAATAAATCAATGTTTTTACATATATGATTATTTAATAGTTTGTAAAATTATATAATGATGTCAGGTTTTATGCTGTATGGTCTTCAGTCCCTATGCAATATGCAGGTGCCTACTTCCTTTTCCAGGTAACAGGGATTGATTTATTATTCAGGAAGGAGGTCCTTGAGAACATGAATAACAAAAATATATAAATGCAGTTGAAAACCAAGATAGAGCACTGTAGTATCAGGACACATATGACAGGGCTTTGTGATGTTGACAATAGAATTTAATACAAACAGTCGTGTGCAACTCTTTAGAGTAACCATGAGTACTAGGGATATTGCATGGCATTTCTAAGGTGATATCCTCACTTGTGCTCTTGTTTCTCCTCCTCGGCCACAAGGAGATGTTTCTTCCCTCACCCAGTTTTGAGCATCTGCTGTAATCAGATAAAGTGATGTAGGGGAAAAGAGTTGAAGAAGCATTATGGTTCCTGTTCTCTTACGCCTAAATCTTGAAGGAGAAATGACAGTTAAGCACTCATTCGTCTAATTGCAGGTTGGCCTTTTGTCAGCAGTTCCTCACATGGTCATGACAATCATTGTGCCCATCGGAGGACAACTAGCTGACTTCTTACGGAGCAGGAAGATCTTAACCACTACCACTGTAAGGAAGGTCATGAACTGTGGAGGTACTATTGGATGCTGAAAATATGACAAAAATTTCAATTGTGTGCTGCAGTTGATTCAAGTATCATAGTTTCACCCATGTTTAATTGTAACAAGAGACAATTTACTCAAGATTGCATTTTTAGCTGTTTAATCTGAAGCACTATGTGGAGAGCTGATACCTCATGACATAAATCCTTACTCATATGAGCATGCTTTTAAAAGGGAGGAGACAAGAAGCCTGGTTAATAATTGAATGGGCAATAGCATAGTATGATCAAATAGGCCTCATCCTGCAAACTCATACAGACAAAGTTAACCCTCTACCATGGTACTGGAGAGACCCTTTCCCAGTGGATACATTCTTGAAGTAACTGGCCATGTTCCCATTTGCTACTTCTAGCAGAACCCACTGACAAGTTTAGGCAGAAAGGTTTAGGGCAGGGGGTAAAAAGTGAAGGACGGACAGGACAATTTTAACACAGCACAGAATAATTTGTTTCCAATTCAACCACTGAACTGAAAAATAAGTGACATGTAGGGTTGATGTTGAATTAGAGAAAAAAATTCAAGCCAGGAAGCCTGAGGAGCAGTTAGTTGCCCACTGCCAATTGCTGGCTTGCATTATTTATAGATGGCACAGGCTCCCAGAAATAGAGATGCCTGCAGCCAGTGACACCATGTAACCTGGCTATGCATCTTCAGAAAGGATGATCAAATTCCTTGTATTTTCAGGGTATATTAGTAGTGCCATTAAAACAAAACAAAACAGAAGGATTGTAATGTTACATATTAGAAAATACTTATTTCCAGTAATGGCAGAGACTGGAAGTTCCCTGTGATGCTCAGGGATGTCCTGTTGTGTTGGTACCACAATTGTATGTAAAAAACTCTTTTGTTCCATTAATCAAGAACATCTTGTATCACTACAACCACGAGAAATTAAAGGCATGTGTTTTTCTTCTTTCACTATAGTGTTTATGGGTTTGTGAATTTTTCTGCCCTTTGCACACAGTCACTTTCTCAGTTGTTTTCCTGTGTTGCACAGTGAATACAGTGAATTAACTTCACCAACTGTTTGGGTCATTTATAGAGCAGTAAATGAGGAGAAAAAAAGAATATATTCTCAAAGATAAATATACAAACATTTCTGCAAATGCACAAAACTCCCAAGTGCGTTCAAGAATAGCTAAAAGACAAAAGAATTTTCTCTCATTTTAAGCTGCTCTTCTGGATAGTGCTTATTAGTATTTTCATGGCAACTAGAAATTTAAACGTAATTCATTCTCATGTGTTTCATTTAAAGGCTTTGGGATGGAAGCAACCTTGCTTTTGGTGGTTGGTTATTCTCACACAAAAGGTGTGGCTATTTCCTTTCTGGTGTTAGCAGTAGGCTTCAGTGGCTTTGCAATTTCAGGTAAGAATTAATCTTATTGTTGCTTTTACCATTCATGATAAAAGTGATGTTATTATTCTCACTGTTCTTACTGTCATAATTTCTATTATTTTGTTTGCTCTTAATGTGGCAATTTATAGGGTGTTCATTATTTCTTCCCATATCAGAATTAATTTACTTCAGTATCTATGAAACATTGCACACAGGACATGAAGCTTTGAAAAGAACCTACTTTTTATTGATTCTAGTTTATATCAGCTTTCTCTTGTTATTTTCTAATATACTTTTACACTGTCAGTCTATTTAACTGTATGCCTAAAAGGAAAGAGAGACAGAGGAGGAGAGAGAGAATTACTCTGCAGTGAATAGTTGCACAAGTGCTATCAGTTTCAATCCTGTCCCCAACCCTAGCACCTGGTTTCTGCTTTCTATGTCAGCCCTTCCTCTGTTGCATCCGACAACCAGCCCTCCTCCAGAAGTTGTTTCTAACACTTTCATGAGCCTCACCCATGTTTTGTAGTCTCAAGATGTTTTATGGCACCATCAGTACCAGCATCACTGAAAAAAACCCTCTTTGTTATGAAGATTAAAGATTTTGTTCAGAAGATTGAAGATCTTCCAAGAAGACTGCCGAGAACATGGGTCTATTGGGCAAAACTGACCAGAAAAGTAACTGCAGGTCTTCAGTTATTCCAGGATTTTGCAGATGGGAAGTGGTTTTGCTGCACAGTTACGAGGTCCTTGCATAGCTGGCCATTTCTATCAATCAACTTTTACTGCAGAATTTTCCCAGTAGTCTAATTCTTATCTTATTTATTACCATGCACTTGGAATTCATCATCACTTCTTGTGATCAACCACATATATGACTAAATTTCATTACCTAATAATGATAATTATCTGAACTGATATTTAGTATTTGTTTTAATTTCTTAATAAAATACCTGCTCAGAAGACACACTACAGTAAGGATAATTATTTTTCGTACTGGTTTATATTCTATTTTTTTATCATGTTGTTAAACTGCTGCTTAAAACACTGAAATAAATTAATTAAAAACACTACTACATAAATAAAAATATGGAAGACATTTCACTAATTTGAGGCATTGCTTCCTTAATTAAAAATATTTGCCAAGTTCACTGTTTCAGTATGAGAAAATGGAAAATATAGACACTTTAAACAGGGCCAAACAAAACTTTATTTTGTATACAACATAATCTTCAGAGGTGTAGTAGGAGGGTTGTTGCCCTTTTCAGTCTTCTTCAACCAGAATGGCTGTAAAAAGCCCTGTTGGCCTGGTGGTGCAGTGCTGTACAGCTGACTGTTTCTCTCATTTTTTGTAGGCTTCAATGTGAATCATTTGGACATAGCCCCTCGTTATGCCAGCATTCTGATGGGGATCTCCAATGGTGTGGGGACACTGTCGGGAATGGTGTGCCCACTCATTGTTGGTGCGATGACAAAACATAAGGTAACATTTCTTCATGCTTTCTAGGAAAAGGGATAGCTAATGCAAAAGCTTTAAGACATTTCAAAGATTCCTGGGGATGCCATTCCAACATTGGTTTCTGCAGCTGCTTTTTGTTTGTCATGCACTTTTTTTAATACCACCTTGGCCTAATTCTCAGGTATTAAAACTAATTATCTGTGTAGGCAGATATTATTTTATATCACCTGAGCCTGAGTCTCTGCAATATCTCCATACCACTGTGCAATGCTTTTAGGACTTGGAAAACTCCTCTGCAATGCATCCATACCCCCACGGTAGAGTTTCTAAGCAAACATTGATCTACAATAATATTTATGTAGTTGTTCGAGAAATCCCCGCATTTTCAACTCCACAAATATATCACATTCAAGAGAGAAACTTTACTGTGAGGAAAAAAACAACAACAAAGAAACCTAAGTTTTATTATATTTACTGTAGCTATTTAAAAAGAAAAAATCTTTACAATGGTTCTCATAAACTGTTCTATCTTCAGCATCAGGAATCAAACAGTGATCACAGTCATTCCTCAATATGTGCTAATTCATGGCATAAATCAGAGAGTAATATTTCTTATTACTGGAAACTTAATGAGACCTGCACCATTCTTTCAGACCCGTGAAGAATGGCAGAACGTCTTTCTGATCGCGGCCCTGGTGCATTACAGTGGCGTGATATTCTATGCTATCTTTGCTTCTGGGGAGAAGCAAGAATGGGCTGACCCTGAAAACCTCAGCGAAGAGAAATGTGGCATAATTGATCAGGATGAACTGGCCGAAGAAACAGAGATGAACAATGAAACTTTTGTAAGTCCAAAGAAAACGTATGGTGCTACCAGTCAAAATAGTGAAGTACAGAAAAAGGAATGGAGGAAGCAAAAGCAAGTAACTCAAGACATGGAGGAACAGACTTCTTACCATTATGAAAATGGAAATTTTCAAGATTTGTCTTAATACTTGAAACTGTAAGATTTGTATAGCAGCTAGTCCCATGACTCCCGCCTAGCTGCCCCAAATCATCAGGTATTCACATTTATTGTCTTATTCAATTACATAACATCTGGACACATGGCTAGATTTGAGGGGTGATAGTTCCCTCATAATGGTGTGTAAGAAGGCTAACGACATTAGGACTGGGATAAGTGATCCTAAACTTCTCCCAACCATTGTATGACCTTGGGAGGGTTACTCTGCCAGGTAGATGACCAGCCCTGGCAAGGCTACTGCTTGATGCAAGCTGCAGAATTGACTGTAGCAGCAAGGAGTTCCCTCATCATCTCATCTGAACAGAAAAAGGACAAGTGATATCAGGTGGTGGATCCACAGTGATCTGTGTAATCCTTGGGTTTCCAGCCGTGTCACAGTCTGTAGCAAGCAGCCCTGCTTTGTCTTTTTAGGATTCCTGTAGGGTGACATTTGAACTGTTTAATCCATGTCAAACCACAAGCTCATGCTAAAAGATCAGAACAAGTGAAAAGCAGATTTATGAGAGTAGGCTGTAATTAATTACTTATAGTCACTCAACAAGGGGAAGAGGAGCATGCATCAGAGGTGGCACAGGATTGTTTCAACAGTTCCTACAAATTGATTGGCAGATATCTCTATATGCAGAGTATGGATAAGACAATAAAATGGATACTTGTAAAACTTCTCCCCCTTCAAAGGTTTTGTGCTGGCATGAAATAATTTTGAATACAAAATCATCGTTAGTGATGCAATATTATTAATCCTTATGAAAGGAAATCTTAGCCCTGTTTTGATTAGGAGTCTTACTCAATTCATTATTGTGAAGTAATTTGAATATATTTTTCTAGTATTATACTGATAGAGTTCCTGGTCGCAACACCAACAGTCCTTGTTTAGGTGAATGAGTTTATTTACAGGAGTAAAGTCTTTAGTTCTGGAACTGTAACTTTTCAATGCTTCAGTCTTGTTCTTGCTATGAATGAAGCACTGTACTATTTGAGAGTTAACGGGGTACCTATGTATAAAAGTATTTATCCTCTGCCATTGGTATATATTTGACTGTATAAAATTGCTTTAGCCTTTTTCTACCATTTTTAGAACCAAACAGTGGAGCATGCTGTATCATCTCAGTTAGCTGCAACTCAGAGACTCATTGTGGCATTAATACTCTTTTCAGAATGGATAATTTCAGTAAGCTGTGATTTAATTTGTCTCTCATTATGACTACTGCCTCATTAAATTCAAGTGAAAACTATGTTGTCTAGCCTACGCTGTGCTTTGTGATGTTTCAGTATTATTGTTCTCATGTACCATATGCAGCCACCGTGATGCACTTGAGATTTGAACATTTGTCAGATGCATTTTGCTATTTTATTTAAGTGCAATTAAATAGCAGAGTGCAATTACACTTGTACATTCATGTGAATCCATGGATAATTTATCTTCCCTACAAACAGGCATATTTGGAAGTTAGCTAATTTTCTGTTCATGTCTCTTATGTCTCTTCTACTCAGCAAAATGCAATCTGCAACTATATATGAGTAAAAAGGAAAGTGAGTTGAATGGATACATGCCTAATTTGACTACAGTGAAGCTGTTTTAATTGATATGAGCAGATAATTTAATGAAAGGGGTAGTTTTATGGTACAGTTCAATCCTGTTTAAAAAAATAGTTTATTAATAAGCTATTCCAAAAAGTCTTGTCATTTTATTCTGTTAAGTCAGAAAATAATATTTTTTTTAAATTGAAAACTTCATTTTAGACTAGAGTTGCTTCTTTTACTACTGATATTTAGAACAGGTATAAGAAAATATTTATTTCAGGTGATAGTCACATTTTGGGGATTTAATTGGCAGGAACTTGGGTCAAATATTCTCATCAGTCTATCACAATAGCAGGACCAGCCGCTGTCAAACGATTTTGCAACATCCACCACAATTTACAAAAGAAAGAGGGCCACGGCTTTGCATATTTGCAAAGCAAACAGCTTCTTCCTCCCTCTCCAATAATGTAACATTCATACAGTTGCTACAGGAAGTCTAATAGGGAAAACCATATTATGAAAGGATTGAATATAAGAATCTGTGGAAGTATAACCTGACGGAGAAAAGAGAAGACCGGATAATGTATTATTCTAGAAACAGTAACATTTGCCTAGAAGCAGCATCATTTTTCCAGTAATGGTGAAGGGTGACTTTCCTGTCGTTAAGAGGAATACAAAAGGAGTGAATGTTCTTGGTATGACAAAGAACTACAAACATCCCAACAGTATGGGAAATGGGCAGCTGGCCCATGAGAGCTCAGTTGCCTCTCTGGTGAGTGTAGCTGCTATTTTTTCCTGTTGCAGATGCACTACAGCTGTCAAAAGTGACAAGCCACAGTTCAGTTTAGTAGGATCATTTTGTATCCACAAACAGACTGCACTGATTTCGTTCAGTGGATGTTTGACTTCAGTGGACATTTGAGCATTATTTAATACATTGAAAGAAATGGCTTAAAAAATCTGGACAAGCTTTTGCATTTAAAAACCCCTTTTCTTTCTTTTCTAAATTTAACTGCTTCCACTAACTCAACACATCAACTCCTACCAGCTGAAGTTGCATACATGCCACAGTGCTTTTCCAGGCACTCACAGTGAGATATTTGGGCTTTCTTCCTTTCCTTTTCATTTGTTTAAATATTCCAGGTGCATTGCACGAAGTGTAAACATCAGTATTGGTTGGAGACTAGGTTTTTTTCCTGGAAATCTCTGTACTTTGTCAACTCTGATTTACACAGTGGCTTCCACAATCCTGTATGACAAAGAATAAAGACAACCTACTGAGAACAAACTGACTTTGTAGCTCCAGTTTTGCTGGATGTTTCTGTCTGCAAACTGCTCCAATAGAATTTTCTTGTAGAGTCTAAGGAAATGCAGTCACTGAGGGTGTTTTTCCTACAAAATGACTTCTTAAAATACGTCAGAACTTGGAATGTTTAAACAATCAGGTAAACTGGCATGTCCCACTCAGACTTCTAAAAAGTATGTCTCAAATGGTAGTAGATGTGAATAATTCAAATGATATTTTCTATGGAGAAATAGTAGCTTGATTATGCTTCATTTATCACATTGTTTGAATATTTTTCTGTCCCCATGTTCAAAATAACTTCTGCATATTTTCAAATACGACAGTGCTTATACAAGTCAGAATTTGATTTGGAAGTGGCTTTCTGATTGCAGAAGGAAGAAAAATTTACTTTACACTGGAATAAAGTTTTAAAGTAAGCCAGGGGAAGATTAAGCTCTCTATAAGTTGAAATGGTAGGATAACCCACAGGAATGAATTCAAGTCTGTGGAGACAAAAAGCAGTACAGTAATTCCCAGGAATATGTTGTTCAGTGTTGTAATCTACTGATCTTTCTTAACAAAGAAAGCTATAGCTTTTATTTCTTTGACAGCTTATATTTTTTAGGCACTACTAGTAGATATTTAATGATAATTAACACTCCTCTTATATTTTTGTAAGAGTTAAACAAAATGCTCCTTAGGGTGAGAAAAGACAAATTAGTGACAGAAATTATGAAAAATTCACCTGAATAGGAACTTCTGAAAGGAAATAATCACTTGGTCCAAAAGAGTGTACAGACTTTGGGGTAAAATATATAACAAGGGCATCCAGATGTTAATAAAGTGCCAGGAGGAGTCTCATGTGTAACATAATTAACTGAAAGCAGGAAGGCAAAAATTAACTCAAGGTCATGCAAAATGTGTTAAGGCTTCACATGTATGTTTCCAACTGACTTCTTTTGGCAGTTACAGAGATCCATAAGTTTATTCATTATTTTAAGGAAAATTTTGTAAAACTCCAGATTTGTTATCTTATTTTTCTTTTTATTTTCCATTGAAGATCCTAATTTTAGACTGCTATTTAATTATCCATATTTTAAGAGAGAGGAGTATTTCTTCTGTTTTAAAGAGTAAAAAGGGGAATAGAGAAAAAGAGAAAGCAAATTGCAGCGACAAGGCCATGCAGAAAGAGGGCTGAGGATGGATAAGAAATCAATTTTCAAATTCTGGAAAGAGAATTTGGAGTTCTCTAAATTTTTGAGTTAAAAACCTGCAGGACTTGCCAAGATCTAATATTCTGCATCATCCTAGGGTCCAGGGAACTCACTCAGGTCTCATGTCAAAGGTTAAGTCTCATGAAATCAGGAATAAGTGGAGAGATTAAAAACTCCTCATTCTTATGTCTTCCAAATGCTTACATTGGATTAGATGATACTGCTGGAAAGGTATCACTACTAAAACTATTGCAACTCTATATGTCCATGCAGTAGACAGGCTTCCTAGTAAAAATGCTTTCAACTTCTTACATACTGGTATCAGTTATTTCTTAATTTCCATTTGATAACAGTGTTTAGTGTTTCTGTGGCAGAAAAAAATTTGTCCCTTTTTTATCTCAATTTTTTTGGTTTTGTGTTTATACTGCTTATCATTTTTATAGCTCGTCTACATGCAAAATTACATAAGCAAAAGAAGGAAATTTATGTAAGAAATGTAGTAAGATTGTACTTCTTCATGCCAAACTATCTACAGCATAATAAGAGCCAACACATTTTTTTTCCACAGAATATTTGGGTATTTGAAGTCTTAATCACAATAAAAACTGGACCATTTATTTTGTTGTCCCTCTCCCATGTTGTCGTGTACTGCCCCTCAATTTAATTACTGTACTGGATATCTGCAGCAGCTAACAGACTATATTTGTTTATGTATAACCATATTTATCTGCTCCATAAAGTCAGTGCTCAGACACTTGCTGCACAAATTTTTGACAACTATTTCACTCCTTGTTTTAGACTTAGTTCTGTTTGCATGACAAATTCAGAACTCCTCTGAGCAGGTCTTGGCTGTTTTGTTAAATATGTGTCAGGAAAACACTGGAATTCATGAAAAATACATCTCCATTAGCTCAGAGTTTTGGTTGCCCAGAGGTGTCTGACAAATCTTTGAGGCACCAACTGGGAAGACAACAGCATTTGTGAACCAGGAAGTATTTGAGTACCCCCGATAAAGATACCTCTGCTCTCTGAAGCTGGCAGTCATCACCAGAAGCAACATGCCAGGTGCTTTCTCTTGGCTGGGTAATGAATGTAATGAACAGCAGGGGAATTAATGGGAGAAACTTGCTGATACAGTCTTGAGATAAGGAAAATGGGACTTTCTCTTCTTCTAGGGAGGGGCCTTTGATCCCGTCTGCCTGTTCCCCGCTCCTTCTCTGGTGTGTAATCAAAATAAAAATGTCTGCAGGTCCTGAGAGACCCCATTTATTTCTTGGCAATGATCAGTTGTGTAGTTTGTACTAGTACAAATCTGCAGGGGGCTGGAAGTAGCTTATGGGCTCTTGCTGATTTATGTTGGGCAAGGAGAAATTATAGCACCAACATGAAACTTGAATTTAGATGAGAAGAAGATTAACATTAAGGACAAACAACTGAAGGACAATCAGTGTGAATGGATGTAATGTTACTTCTGTGGAATAATGCTGCTGTGTGGGGCAGACATGGGCAACTGAGAGTAACCCCAGCAGGTAGTTTTTCCCTCAGCAAGGGAGTGTAATGGAATTACCTCTGTCCTGCACTGCTCACTTCCCATTTCCCAGTGCCCCATACTGGCCGCAGGTTTACCTGTTACAATGCTTGGGCAGAGTATAGAAAAGTGCTGCAGTCACACCAGACCCCTATCTTTACCTTGCTCTTTCTTGTTTTCATGAGTGGCTTCCCTTGACCCTTGCTAACTGATGGAATGGTGCACAAGACATCAGGGCAACCCAAAGTCAAAATTAGCAAAGGTCGACTTTTTAGTAGACTTTTTATATTCCTTATTTTTATATTCTCATTTTTATATTCCTTATTATTTTATTTTATTTTATTTTATTTTATTTTATTTTATTTTGTTTTATTTTGTTTTATTTTATATTTCATTTCATTTCATTTTTGCTAGGAAGGGGCAAATTTTGTGCCAAGCTTCCTGGCAGCAGACGCTGGAACTATTGGTCCTTGGTGGGCAGCTGAAATGTTACCCTGGCTGGCCAAAGGTCAAGGCCACGCTGGCCTGTCCTGCTGCCTCTGCTCTGCCAGAGCACACAGCAAACTGTCATGCTTGTAGGGGGCTGAAGGGCAAAGTTGCTGACAAAGCTGGGAGGGGAACTGCAGAATCACTGTAAGATCTCTGGCCCCTACCTTTGCTAGCAGCCTGAGCAGAGGAACTGTCAGACCATGAGAAACAGCTGGTGTTTCCAAGAATTTTTCTGCGTTCCTCATGCACAATCTTACTATTGCCAAGGGACCAGCTCTATCCCAATTTAATGGAAAATTGTGAGCAGCTTAAAGTGGCCCTTGTCAACTGGCATCTTCTGCTGTTGTATTTACCTGAGAAAAGGAGTACCCCCTCAGCTAATTTCTTCTCTCTCCCAAGACATATCCCAAGGCTTTGGGAGCTCATTATGCATCAGTGCTCCCAGTCCAACCCTTCTTCACTGCCCTTGAGCTGTACCTTTGGTCCAAGCACCCCTCTTGCCCTCTCCTTCTTCCCCTGAGTGACGGTAGGTGCCCCAGCCTGGGAAACATTCAAAGTTAGGGTGGATGTGGCTCTGAGAAACCTGGTCTAGTCCCTGCTCATAGCAGCAGGGGTGGACTAGATTATCTTTTAAAGGTCCATTCCAACACAAACTATTCTATGAGTCTATGATTCTTGGGCAATTTTATGTCTTTCAGAGAAGATACAGTGCTGACTCTTGCCAGTTATTGGGAGAGACTTACCTCAGAAATATCTGCCTCTTCAAAAAGACATATAGAAGTTTGCCAACAGGTGGTTCTGTTTGTGTCAATGGCTGGAATTGGTTTCAGAGGACACAGACACATATTAGTTTGAAAAAAAATGTCACAAGGTGTTTTCTTGAGCCATCAAATTACTGCAAGAGCTGAAGGTCAGCAAGGCTTCTAGCCCAACACACCACACATGCAGATTTCCTCATCAGGAATGCCTGGTACAAACCCTCCTAGGAAGCAAAGCATTTCCTTTAGTAATAATTTCGTTAGTGCTTCCCCCAAGAAACTATGAAATATCTAAGAATGAGCAACTGAAGTCCATCAAACTTGCATAGAAATTGAATTTCCCACACCTGGTGTTCTCCCCAAATTGTGGCTTAACATTTTAATTTATTTAGTGATGCTGTATTTTCTTTGGAGAGATAGGTTTCTGTAGCTAGTGTCTTAGTGAAAGATACCCAGGTCAATTTGGCTATTTCCACAGGGCTATTTCTCCTGAGCTGCAGTACTTGAAATTCCCTTTGTTGAAGTCTGTAGGATACCTGCCAGGCCATTTCTACAACCTGTCAAGGCCCCTCTGAGTGACAGTATGATGAGCTATGGTACCAATCGCTCCTGCCAGTTTTGCATCATCTGCAAAACTGTTGAGGGTGTGCTCTGTCCCATCATACAAGTCATTAATGACTGTATATTGGTCTTAGTATTCAGTCCTGGGATATACCACAAATCCCTGCCTCCAGCTGGGCTTCCTGCTGCTGGTCCCAAACCTTTGAGACAAACAGTTTAGCCAGTTTCAAATCGAACTCACTGAAAACCTTGTTAAGTTCAAGCTCCGGCCTTATTCACTGAGCCTGTCTTCTTGTCATAGAAGGCTATCAGGTTCTTTCCCTCCTTCTTAAGGACCAGAGTGATGTTTGATTTTTTTTTTCCCAGTCATCAGGAATACCCCTGGTAGGTATGCTCCTTCAAAGGCAATTGAAAGTGGCTTTACAGTGGCATCAGCAGCTCCCTCAACACTCTTGGTACATTCCATCAGAACCCATAGATCTATGCATGTCCAGTCTGTGTAGATGCTCTTTAAACTGATTCTGCTCCATGGAGGGCAAGTCTTTCCTATTCTGGACTTTTATACAGGTTTTGGGTACCTGGAATTCCTGGAGGTTGCTCTTATCAGTGAAGACTGAGGCAAAAGCCGCATTGAATACCTTGGCCTTCTCTGTGTACTTTGTCAGCTAGTACCCTGTTCCACTCAGCAGCAATCCCAAATTTTCCCTAATTTTATTTCTGCTGCTTATATGCCTGCAAAAGTCTTTCTTCTTGCCTTGCACATCTCTTGCCATATGCAATGGGGTGGGCTTTAACTTTGCTAATACTATCTCTGTATGCATTGCATGCTCTGTATTCCTCCTGGATCATGCAACATGGCTTCTACCATTTATGTGCTGCTTTTCTATGTCTGATTTTAGTTAGAAAGTCCTTGTTCATCCATGTGGGCCACCTGATGACTTCGTTTGGTTCATGCTTTAAAGATGGTGCTCTTTAACTTGGAGGAGATTTTTGAAGGACAATCAGCTCTTCTGGACCTCTCTTCTCTCCAGGGCCATATCCCATGATATTCTTCCAAACAAATCCTCAACATGCTGAAGTATGCAGAGTTATGATCCAGCATCTAAAGGCAAAGAATGGAGACACTCCGAATTTTTAATTAATTTCTAAAACTCTCGACTGGGAAGTAGATTGCTATAATACTGTTGAATTGTGAAATTAAGTTGAGAAGTCAAGCACAGGTACAGGAAAAGAGTGCTTTTCCATACCTCAGTTAATGCCTTGGAATAATCCAAGGTCAAGTGTAAAGGCAGTCAAGGTCTCATTTCATTTTAGCACCTGGCAGCTGACATTTCAATTAGAGAAATCATGTGTCTCTGCCCACTTTTTCTGGTAATCTCAAAAAACTGTATCCAGGCAATTACGGAGCAAGATTTTCTACCTGAAGAAGGAAGGAACAGTATATTAACAGAACAGAGATTTATTACACTCAAAAAGCCTAAAATATCTAGTTAATTATAGTTAATTCCTGGAATAAATTGATGGTATTGCAAACATGATTTTATCAGCTCCTTTGCAATACAGTCCATTTTACTGGCATACTGTTCAAAGGTTTCTATTGCAACTCATATTTAGGAGAGTTACATAAAACTTGCTGTAGGGATAAGTGACAAAGGTTTTGTTTATTTCATATTATTATATGTTGACTTTAAAAAGCCTAGGTAGCAAGACAAGTTAAGCAACAAGTAAATGATTAAACAGATAAAATGGGTATCAGCTCTGCTAGTTTAAAAAGATATTTAGAAGGTATGGAGAAAAAAACCCAGTTCTCTGAGTTGTAAGAAATTTGAAGTAAAAGAATTTTTCTGTTCTGCTTATTTAAAGTCTCTGATATTTATGAATTACCCTCTTTCTCAGGTAATTTATTTTTGTATAATTTTTAATGTTTGAGGAGAAGCATATTATTGGCAAATTCCATTTATGGATCAGCTTTACAATACAGCAAAATTATGCTTTGTTGGGTTTCCAAAAAGATTTAAGACTTGCTGTTTCTTCAGAGCAAATATCTTGGAATATAGACAGTATCATGCAATAGCAGTGACATAAAGGTCTAGCATAGTTTAAGGTTACAGTTCATCACCTATTTGAAGAGCAGATCTGTCATTGGGAAAACAGCAGTTCCCTCACGTTTTCTAACTTTGACTTGCCACCCTTGAACCAAATTGGAAGTGGTAAGAGTTGGATATCTTCTTCCTTTGCTCTCTCTGGAATGAACTGGATGTGGAGGAAAAAAAAGGATGCATTTTCAGGGTTTATGTGCATTTCCAGATTTGTATCATATATCCAGGAGAAAAATGTTTTCTGTTTTGAAAAAAATAATGTTGCTACATTCATTATTTTTCTCCTCTCTTAATCTTTTATTTGGCAGTATGCATGTTTAGTGGCTGCACATTAGTGAGACACAATCAGAAGCAGAATCATCTGCCTATATCTGGGTAGATTTCATGTGTACAGGAAGGAATCCCTTTTGTTGTGTTTACATGAGGATGACTTTCTGGATTACTTACATACTGGAAGTAATCAGTTTATTAATATTAGAACAAGATTAGTTGCATCTAATAATCACACTGTTACTCCAATATTTGGTATCGTTGGTGTTTCCATGAACTTCTGGGGAAAGGCAACCAGAAAAAGAATAGGGTATGACTTTTGCCCCTCAGTTGTTGGTGATGTCAATTTAATCACATGTAGAGATTTTCTTTCCTTTGAGTAGAAATAACAACACTTACAGATGGACATATATGGGCTTCACCCCCCAAAAAATTCATGTGTAATTTTGCTACAGCTGAGATTCAGCTGTAGTCCTCATGATAACCAGAACAGCATCTCTGATTAATGGTGTTTTGTTTAAATTTTTCACTCAAATTTAATAGATCAGAAACTGGAATTGTACTCTCCATGCTACCTGGTGGCTGGTTCATGTGGACTGGGCATGTTTTTGTTAAGCAATTCTGTACATCAAACAGACTGGTAGAAAGGCTCCTGAATCCTTCCTACTGGAGCCCAGTTCCTTGCTAGTTCCTGCTGGACAAAAGAGTTAACACTAGAGCTGGCCGCTCAATCCAGTCACTTCTCTGAAGAACTCCCTAGCTGGTATTTCTGTAATGATAATACCTTCCTTTCCCCATTTCCATTGTGGTAACCAGTTTCTGTGTCCAAGAAATACAAATATGGCTGCAACTGGCTGTGATACATAGGAATGAATACCGCAGGCTCACGAGGACTTACTCCACCATGGATTTTCAGCTGAGAAAGGGCCATCTCCTTATGAGCACAGCACATTCTCTAGGTAGGCAACTGCATTGACAAGGGAAATACAAGTTTTGGTGGAAGACTTGTAATTTCAGAGAGCTATAGGCACAGTCTCCTACTAACCTGAGGCAATTTTGAGGAAACCTCAAGGGAAAAGATAGAAACCTCCAATTTGTGTCCATATTTGTGGTAGCCAGTGCATAGGGAGGAGCAACAGCTTAAGTTGCTGATTAAGTTGCTGAGTAGGTGAGCCACCATGCTTTGAATTGACTTTTTTTTCCCTTTTTGTCATACATTTTCTTATTTTACACACCTAGTTAGAGAAAGAGTTGATGCCTAAAATTACAGATTTGTAAGATTCCTTCCCTTGTGAAGGTTTTGCAGGAGGGGGTCACAAAAGACAAGAAACAGAACTAGATGAACTTCTCATGCATGCAATCTACTCTAGATAACCTGGTTTTGTTTTATGTTTTGTGTTTCGGGACGAGATGTGGAGATGAAGTACATCAGCCAAGTGAGATTTGACATAAATGAGGGATCTGCCAATGCAAATGACCCCATATTTTGGGATGAGACCCAATTTTGGACAAAAATGGCATTCAGATTAGATACTGATATATGACGATTTTGTTCAGATTGAGCCCAGACTAATACTCCTATGAAATAAGTAACCTCTCCATTTCCGGATATGCGTTATTTAAATTTAATAAGCTTTATACCACATTTAGTTTATTTCTTCTAAAAAGGGAAGTAATTTGTTTTCAGAATGCAATGATGTCAACTGAAGATTAGGAAAGGATGGAAAATAAATCTTCCAAGATCTATTGTTTAATACCCCTTTAACTTTCCCTTCAATGACCACACTTTTCCTTGATCTTCAAATCCCTTTCTTTCCTTCGTACCAGCTCTTTACTAGGTGGAAACTAAGAGCATGATCAAATTGACCTGGGCCCTGGTACATTAAACTACTTTTCAAAGTTTGGAAATATCTCAGCTATATTGAGGACCCAACATTATCTAATTTCCAGTCCCTTTTGTCTCTTCTTAGCTCTGGGGACTCATGAGTACTCTTCAGCTAAACTTGTGACATACCTGTTTTCTGTGCAAGTTGGATGTTGAAGGTCTAGTCCTGCTGCTACTCCTCTTGTCTACCACAAGTGATCATAACTATGTTCACTGTTTGTCTAAATTCTCTTAGGGAACAAGGGAGCGTCAACAAAAGCATTGAGAGCTGCTCGACCTTAGAGTCCTAAGGTACTAATAGGCTTTAAAACACCTAATCAGCCTCATCTGGAGCCTCTCACGTGCCTTACCTGTGGATTGAGGATGCTGGTTTGTGTTAAGTTTCTGGAAGTGCGTTAGGTATTGTCTTCTCATGTCCTGGCTGATGAGTGGACTTTTTCCCCCAGTGGACTGCAGGTGTTAAGCTGTAGCCTACAATGTCTGCAGTCCTGCCTCTGCTCTGCCTCTTGGAAAGACCTTGGGCTGATGCTGCAAGCAGCGTGTTTCCAGGCCTGCATCTGGCCCTACCTCTTCCTGCTGCTCTTAGTTGATCTCTGGATGGCCACTTGTCCTGATTTACCATGTTGCCTCCCCTGGGCCTGTAGCTATCAGCACCCTAGCCTTTCAGGTTGTGTGGAGCTGCCCTTAGCTCCAGTTTTATCCCCTCATGGAACAGTCCTGCTCCTGCTCCTGCTCCTGCTCCTGCTCCTGCTCCTGCTCCTGCTCCTGCTTCTTCCTGATGTACAAATGCCTGCCTTGCCATAGGAAGAAGGCAGCTTTTCCCAAACTGAGCACTGCAGTATTACTTATAGTGGAATCTGATGTTCGCTTTTCTCTTAGATATGAAGGCAGATGTAATGACATCTCCATTAGCTGCTGGGTGTGCAATATTCCCATTTTTCCCTGGTTGGTCATGGACTTCTTGAGACAGGATAGGGAGATTCCCCCAGGCTTTGCCTGGGTACCTCTTGGGCATCTGATGCTGGCTCTGCAGCCCTCCCTCTCAGTGAATAATGAGAGCAGTCATCTGCCTGCAATGCTTCAGGGCATGGTAGAGCCTCCTCTAGAACATTATATTATAGAACCGAGGGTTTAAGAGGTTAACAGTGACTCTGCCTTGCCAGATAGCATTAGCAGAGCTCATCCTGCACCTCCAATGCTCTACACTGTGCATTCATATGATGTCTAGTCTACACGTCCTCTCCCCTCCTCAAAGAAATGTTTTTTTTGCTAGCTAGTGGACTAGTCCTTTTAAACATCTATCTTTTCCTTGACACTAGACAAAGTATGAGAAAAAAGTAGAAGTTTAAAAGTTGGCAGAATGAATTTACTTAGTGTGATTATTTTGACAACTCAAAACCCCATCTAAAAATATTCTAATATTAATTTATTTGTAATACTTCACTTGTCACCTTTGACATTAATTTAAGAAAACTACTTATTAATGAAAAGGCAGTGCTTTCATTTACTGGAATAGATCAACATTTTTTAACAATTTTATCTCTCCAAATATTTACATAAATGAAGGCTAACCACTATTGAACTCAATCACTATCACACTGTAAAACACCAAAATGTCAAGAGAAAAAAATTGTAAGAATAAAGTATGTACTTAGTCCAAGGAGAACTTCTTATCGGCTAATACTGTACCAACATGTTTAATTTAAAGCTATGATTTCTTTAGGAACTTGTAAACTTGTAACCTCTGGAAGGGGGTAAGAGTGGGGAAGAACATGTAATATCAGTGTCTTAATTAAAATTTAAAATAATGAGAGGTAATCTAATGTGGAATACCAGATCTTATTAATAGAAAAACACACCTGAAATTTCATTTAAGTCAGCTAGAGGGAAGTAGACCAAGTTTCCCCTACTGAAACTTAACTTTTGATGCTGTAGGTGATTCTACATATAGTCAGCTTTCCTCTTGCACCCAGGCAGCTGTAAGATGGTATCTTACATATATGGTCTCACTAGACAATGTTGGCTAAGAACTGCCTGTCACTAGGGAGGAATTCCCCCTCTTAGGACAGATTGTTCTGTGGTCATTTTACCTTTCATGACATTCCACTTAAAATATGCAAGTGACAAAGACAGATTATTTCATCAGGGCAAAATATAAGATTATTGAATAAATTTTGCCCTGCTCATAAACTGAATAATCAGAGAGCAACTTATAATGAAGAGACTTGGATTAATGAAAGACTTATTCAACAAACTAAACTAATCTTAAAAGCAGTTATTCCTCCACTTTTGAAATGGAGGAGGTAAAAAAAAAAAAAAAAGATTAACAGACATAAGAGTTAGCTTACTGAAACTTTGCACCCATTCCTTACCAATTTTTTAACCTGTACAGAAACAACCATACCTATTAAGATTGCTTAATTATCTTCAGATGATAAAATTTATTGTAAGTTTGTGATAATCTTGGACATCTTTCCAGAAATGAAAAGGTGAGAATGCCTGAGAGTAAGAAATGGCTGGTTTGAGGAGACAGACCATGGCCCAAAGTGGTATGGAGGATGTTTATCTTCTGGGTAGCAATGATAAATAAAGCATGCCACAGCGATGAAAGAAGAGCTGAGGGTGACTGCTGTTTAGTGGCAACTGTTTATGGCCACGTTGTGAACAATTTCTGAGCTGAAACTGATGGTTTGTGCTGAGGCACAATTTAGTTCACATGATCTCTCAGGTGTCTGCAGTACCATTCATTCTGACAGCTGTAAGAATAGGGAAAAAGAAGTCCTTTTGACTACTTGAGCACAAGTAGATCTTGGTCAAGACACCTGTCCCTTGGCCTATGAAACAAGCACAAATCAAGGCATCTCACTCATTGTGACTGCTGCAAAATGGATCTTTTGCCAGAAATGCCCAGGTGTTTTCAGGGTATTGACAGCTCCAGGTGCCAGTTGAAAAAGCTGGTTTATCATTCAGCCGAACCAGATCTACTCCTTCTTGCAATTCCCACCTGCCCCAAGATGTTCCCAGGAATCCATAGGCCACAAAGATTAGTTTTCCCACTGGCAAGACAGGAGGTTTCTCCCTTTGCATCTTGGGGAACAGAGAAATTAATCTGTTGGCAGAGATCTATCTGGCTTTAGCTCCTCATCCTCACCTTCCCTGTGGTAATGACTGTCTAATGCAGGACAGAAACTGCCTCCAGTTATGCCACGGGTGGTTGAGATTGAATATTAGGAGAACTTTCTTCACCAACAGGGTTGTCAAGCATTGGAACAGTCAGCCCAGGGAAGTGGTTGAGTCACCGACCCTGGAGGTATTCAGAAGTTGTATGGATGTAGCATTTACGGACAAGGTTTACTGGCGGGCTTGGTGGTGCTGTGTTAATGGTTGTACTCAATGACCTTAGAGGTCTTCTTCAACCTGAATGGTTCTACAGCTGTCATGTGTACAATGCTGTTGGAACTCCAGAAAACTGGGTAAGTAGTCAGTAAGCTTTTCAGCTGCTGGAAGAAAATTCTGAGAAAAAAGGAGCAGGTCCAGGTTATTTGTGGGTGTATTATATTCATATTTTTTTTAATGTGTGATGATGCATTCATTTGGATGTGGAGAGAAGGAAATGTTGAAGCTGAACACCCAGCCTACTTTTTTCTTCTTTCCTCTCTATCTCTTTCTGTACTAGATTTTTCCCATCCACAATTTTAATGTCAAACTGCTTTGTTGCCAGGATTTATCTTGCCTTTCCATGAGGCACCTTGTCAGTGAAAGTGTGGAATGGCATTTATTTCAGTGGAGAAAAGACAGAGTAGCAGGAGGAGGAGCAAATGAGCTATGGAAAACCACTTCCCCCATCCCTTCTTTCATGAAGTGTGAAGTTTATGAAGTGGTATTTTCTAGGCAGAGAGATTTCTAGCTCTGAATGTTACCTATATCCCTGACTTTGTTGCTGAACATATATTTGGATTGGTAACGGCTTAGATGTAGTATAGAACACATGCTCTTTGTCAATTACAGAAGTAATGTTACTATTGTCTGGAAAAGTTTCAGTACATCAGATAATATTCTGAAATTTTAAAAATTATAGAATGCAATGGTATCTTAGAGAAGATATTCCTTTTATAAGTATCTGTGTTTGAATATTCCCTCCTTCTATTCTCTCTCCTGATGCTGTGCATGTAATCTCTTGAAACACCCCAGAAGATATATTTGATTTGCTCCAATTCCGTTCTCTTCAATTCTCATTTGTACATGAACCACAACAAATATGAACACCTGGCTTTAACCAATAATGCCACGTCATTGCTGTAGGCAACATCTCTTCTTCTGAGCATGTGGATTATTTCTTTGCTTTTTCCAATAATATCTTGAATGTATTGATTAGTTGACAAAGGAGCACTTTGGCACTTGCCTCTTTATTATTGTAAGGAAAGGAAAAATGTTTTAATGCCAACAAATGTGTAGGTGAATAGGGGGATTAAATTCCATTTCCTTTGTGCTAAACTCTTAGTTGTCTGACAAACAACATCCACACAGAGGAAAATGCTTTTTGGGAAAGAACATTTATTGAAAGTTAGTCTCTAGGGACTTCTAAAAAGCCATTGCTCTGTGTCACCAACTATATCAGACCAATGTTGAGGGAAGCTGAATGATGAAAAAGAAATTTCAGATCTTTGGAACTTACAAGAGACCAAAAGCTCCATGAGACATAATGTAATTTTGCTGGACTTCTTGGCTCCACTTCTACTTTTTCTCTTGATATGGGACAAAACCCATCACTGGCCTCAGGCTGACCAAAGAAATTGGTTTTTTGGCATGTGTTTTCTAGGCACCACTGGAGTGGACATATACGGGAAAGTGTCAGATGCGCTGTTGGCACACTTGGTTGAAGAGACCACCTGTCTCCTGTGGGTAGGGTTGTTTTGGAAGAATTCTCTTACCTGAAAGTACTTTGTCAATTTTGCTAAATGTGAATTTGTCAAACAGCAATCTCATTATTTACAGAAGTGAGATGGTGTTCAGAGAGTCAGAAATGAGACTGAGAGAGCCTTAGTCTCTCATGATAAAATGTATTTATCATATGTCCAGTGCCTGCTGGAATGAGCTGTAGGCATAAATCCTGGGAAACAGTAGTCTCTTGGGAGTTAGTGTTCACTGACAGCCTTACGTCATCATTCTCCCATTGCTCTCTTCAGAAATCTGTCATACCATGAGTGTTTGGGTGGCTACCAGGTGAATTTGCAAGGGACAGAACACATAAAAGAAACTCATTATTAATAATATTTTCATGAGAAGTATAGAGAATTTATAGAGAATTTGAGTTTCCCTGGTAAAAGCTGGAGGATTAATATACCTTTTTAAAGTATTAATTTTTTTCTCTTAAAATGAGGCAAAGTGAAAGAATTTTATTCATGGTAATTTTAGGGCCAGCACCTCTCACCTTTCTCAGAGAAAGGACCGTGTTTGCTGCCCAACACTTCTCTTTGCTCTAATAGGATGCACAGCCTGTGTCTCTGGGCTCAGTGCAAATATTCAGGGAAGGATGGACATCATATACTGCGTGGCAATCATGAACTCACTTACCATGAGTGATGCTGTCAGTAGTCTCCTCCGACTGAAATTTGTCTCAGTACCACTGCCAGATCAACTCATGCCCGTTGGGTATGTTTAGCAATGCAAACCAGGGAATTATTATGCTTCCTGTGTATGTGGGATGTCGAAACAAAACAGTCTCAATCCATTCCTCCTCACTTTAATTTCCTCTGCAGGGTAAATGGGGATGTGGTAGTTCAAGGTCCCCTTTCTGTCAGTGACAACACATCAGCATTTTCAGATACACTGCCATCCACTCAAGGATGTGGTTTTCCATCTACAGGTACCAATTCCTTCCCCCTGTGCAGAACTAGTGCATGACTCTGATAGATTTAAAATTAAGGGCCTCAGTTTCTTGTCTAAAGCTTTATGTGATGAGCCCAAATCAAAATGATGCCATTTTTTAGAGATTGTTGCAGATACAGGAATTAAACTTTTATGTCCTCACATCCCTGGGGTGCTGTAATTTATAGCCTATTCTGCTTCAGTACCCAGTGTAATGCTCAGTCTCCCTAAAAAGTGTGAAAAACAACAGAAAGACTTAAATATCAAGTTTATGTCTTGGAATAACATCTGGGCTCTTTGGATGGGAAAGACAAGGAGGCTGAGGATGTAATAAAAATGTACATGTGCAAGGAAAGTGTTATAATTAGCAACAAGCTATTATCACCCCACTGTCCAAGTTAACTTCCCCTCTGCACTCGATCAGAGTATTAACGAACATCTCAAAACTCTTTGCTGATGGTCAAGCTGGAATTCACAACATTTTAAAACAGCCCATGTTTGGAGAGTTTCGCAAAGAAAGAATTGTTAATGAGTAATCCTTGTCCATTAGGGCACTGAGCCAATAAACCCAAGCTTTGATTCATTGTGTTATCACTACAGGCTTCTGCTAAACATGAAAGAAAAACAAAACAAAAATGTTCCTATGTGAGAATCATTAGGATACTGAACTGAGTGCATACTGTCTTACATCCTGCCATCTGCAGTCTTCCAGAAAAGAACTGTAAGTAATAATTCCTTAAACTGATAGCTCTTGCTGTTAAGTATAGTATAAAAGTAATTTTACCACCTGAATTATTTAGTGGATGTTAATGGATTTTTGACTAGAAAAAAAAATTTAAAGTGAAGAATAATGTAAGAGGTCATTTCATCCACAAAACTATCTCAACAGTAGGAATTCCCCTTGGGAAAAATGGTACAGTGAAAAATAAGGTCATGTTGAAATTTGTCTTTAGAAAGCTGGCTTCTGCGTGTCACTGGAACAGAAGATGTAAGTTTGATATTGAGACTTTCTTGCAACAGCACTATCTAGTTAATTGTGTGCATTAGCTTTGAAATCATATTTAGTTTTTTGGGGTTTTGTTTTTTTGTTTTGTTGGTTGGTTATTTATCCTTTTAGAAACAGCAAATATTTTCAGAGTGATTTATGTAGAACAGAGAAAAATCCAGAATGGGAAAATTATATTTGTTTCGTACAGTCTTTTTTTTAACAGTTCTGTGTACAGATTCCAAGTGCATTTTCCAAAGTTAAAGACTTTAGAACATATTTCACATAACTAGGAAAACTAAAAGGGGGTTTCAAATGTCAAGTGATTACTATTTGAATCCATTGCTAGTTTTTAAGAAAATGTAATTCTACTCTGAGTGTTTCTGCTCCTCATTTATCTTTGGAAAACTATAACTGAGGCGGAACACATTTTGCATTTGTTATTTTTATTGCTATTGCTTGTGTACAGAAAACCTAGAGAATGGGAATTATATTGGAACTGCACTAGTCTAAATGGCAGTCCAAAAAAAATTAGAAGTGGAAGGCTTGCAGTTTTTTCAGGTGAGACATGAAAAAGATTCTGGAGAAAGCAAGAAACACACAAATGGTGTTTAGGAGGTAATCCCAGGCAGAGTCAGAAGCTGGCCCCTCTCTTTGAAGTTATAAGTTACTGCTTACAGAAGTGTCATTGATACTTCTCAAAGAGTTTTCAGTTCTACTTGGGACTCAGATACCTGGTTTTGCTTCAGAATTAAGAAGTAGGAATAGTCTAATTTTTTTTTCTGTGTCCTGTGTCTCTTTCCTGCTCTGATTTTAAACTCCATATTAAGCAATGTAACAGAAAATTTCAAATAAACACAGTGAGACTAGTCCTGCCTCTGCTTCTCGAACTTGCTCGTATGGTTGCTTGCATTTTATATCAGTTGCTGTGTAGTTATCTGTAGTGCTGTGCTTGCAAAAATGACCTGAGAGCAGCGGGCTGGAAATAGAGAGCATGAATCTTCCTAATGCTTTCAGGTCCCTTTGATACATTTTAAAACAAACAGGTAAGCAAATAAAATAGCTTCTCAAATAACTGAGGCACTGCATTAAATATTCTACAGAAAGGCTATGAGGCCACATCAAAAGCCTGTGAATGAGATGGGAACCTATCTTCCTATTGGTATTAACAATGTTTGGATTGGGCCATAGATTAATGATGTTACTGAAATTTCTCTTTGAGCAATAGGCAGTCAGATGTGTGAAGAATAGGAAAATATTATGAGACAGATGGAAGGAAATTTACTTCACTAGTATTTGTGAAAGATTTTGCATGTGCTTTGATACATCTTCCTTTGCTGAGTAACTGAAATAAATTCAATCATTCTTGTGAAGGTAAACCTCAATTAGACTGTCATGAAGCTTTTCTGATGATCAAATATATTTTTACATTACTTGAAAGTGTGGGGCCATGATGCTTTTGTTCCCAGTGAGCTCAGTTGATTTAACTTTAATTATTTCAGTAAGAGACTTGGCTTGAACAGAAGCCAGGGAAAGCTTTACTATTGACCATAGCAAGGTGAGGGGTAGTGCACAGATAAGAGCCACAGTAAATCTGAAACCTAGTGTTCAATGGTAAGCCAAATTGTGTACACATACATATTGGTATACCTCAATGAACATATATCCCATAAGAAGTCTGAATAAATATGTATATACACCCATACAGTGGAAAAACAAGCCCCATATATAATAATATACATGTAAATTTTCTTAGTTAAACATAGGACATCTAAACCCACATTGATTGTTCTGTAGTATGTTAAAAGTTACATGTCATAAAATTTTATGCAGTTCAGAGCTCTTGATATGCAGTTGAAGACAATCATTTCAAGCAGTTGGGCATATATTTTACTTTATACATTGTGATATCTGTTTTTCTTTGCTGTATGTTTTGGCCTATGAAAATAATCTCCAAAGATGGTAGAATAAATTATTTAAAAAGTTAACTAAAAATTATTTGGAAAAAGAAGCTTTCTAATTTATCACAGGCCTCTTCTTTTCTTTTGAAGGGCTCTTATTTTTGGAGAGCAATATTGATTTCCTATGCTTCTATTGCCTTTAATTCAGCTTTTAGATGTCAGATGCTCTTTGTTTTTGTTGTTACACCTCAGGATGGAGTATCAGTCCATATAGTGACCTACATTATTTCCCAGAAGTGAACAATGTATGGAGTATGTGTAGCTTAAATGCTCTGTACTGTGTACCTGGTGTAGGTCTTGGAGCTGGAAATCAGCAACTGATTCTTTTAAACACATGTGAAATTAATTATATGTAGGTTAGATCACAGCAGGCTGGACTCAGGAGAAAATCAAAGCCAAACATCAAACAGTATTTAATGAATAGTTTAGTGTTCAGTGAAATTTACAGTACCAAAGCTAGATGCATTGGAAAATATATTTCCAACCTTTTTTATGGTGATCTTGTGCCTTGCAGAAACCCCATGAAGATAAGAGTAATCTCTTCCATGAAATATAGTAAATGGTCTGCATCAGCTGGAATTAAAGAAAATCAAGTATTAAAAGTGTGGGAATTGTAAAATCATCATGAACATTTGGCTTGAACTGAATCCATCCAGACAAAAAATTATGCGGTAGGAGGCTCAGAGTAACAAAACCTGTGATGTCCTACAATAGTGCATATTATTACAAATATGTCCTCAAGATTCTCACCATCAACAAGGCAGTATTAATAATATGAGGGTTGGGTCTTCTTGTGAGTGTATGCAAAGAATAATAGATCTAAGGAGTCCATCTTGAGGTTAAAGAGGGGCATTATACAATGATGCGTTAAAAAATAGAATGTCCTCAAAGAAATGAGAAAGATGCTTATAGGAGTATCAAAGAGGCTGTAAAACCACACACACTTTATAAACATTTAGAAGCATAGCTTGCCCGCTTTCTTCTTTATTTGCAGCACAAAAGAGTAGGATGCAGAATATAAAACTTACAAGCTAAGAAGCTATGCATTGAAACTCTGACCATATACAGGCAGTAAATAGTTTTAAATAGATGTCTTCTTGGGACTGTATTTAAAGTATTTTGATATAAATTCCAACATTCCCTAAGAAGATAAATTCTAGGCTCTGTATGAACATAGAGAAATTCACAATCCCAGAACTGATGTTAGGTGTTGCAGTGTTAGGCCCTATAACAGAGACTGATGAGGAGACATGAGAAGTAGTAGTGGTAGTGATGGAACAGTCTTCATGTCTGGCTGTAAGGAGAGCTGATCCTGCAAGGAACTCTAAGGGCTGCACTCCCATGGGCTGTAAGGAAGGTATTACAGGCTGGGACATGAGGAGAGAGTGCTGATGGCCTCTCTTCTCTGGTCTTCAACAAGAAAATCCAGAAAAAAGTCTTTAGCTCTCTGAAAATGCCTCACTTTGATGTTTTTTTCTTGATGACCATTAGAATGGTCCTAACAGTGCTGCTGTCTTCTCCCATCACCGAGCACTTGTAATTGGTTGTAAGAGGAATCCCTTTCCAAGGATTTGTCATGGGTATTTCATGAGAAATCTGTCTGTCAGGAATTTTGAGACCTTAGAGCCACATGGGTAGCCCCACCTCTTGATTTCAGCAGATAACTTCCCAGGAAAATGAGGCACTAAGGCAATAAAATGGTTGGAAGTAAACGTGGAACTAGTGGAGTGGCTGAGCTGGTTGCCAAACCCCATCCAAGATACATGGAGTTTTTCTGCTGTTGCAAAACTATGTTTCTGTGCTAGATTTGAGACTGTGTTTACATGTGATTTTCCACAGGAACCCTATCTGGTCTGTGATACAAGTAGCTTTTGACATTTCTAAGTAAACTGTTTAAATTATCTGTGGGCAGACGTTTAAAATGCATCTGTCTAATTAGAGGGCCTCTGTTTATGTTAAAAAAGAACTTAATGAATCCCTGTGGACAAATCTGAATATAATTACAGAGTGTGCTTGCCACTCTCACAAGCTACTTCCCAGCCTGCCCAGCACTGGGGGCCTCCTGCAGCATTCACTTTTTTGTCAGATGACTTCATTTCTCCCCAAGAAACATGCTGAGCACTCACTGGGAAGCAGACTGGGCTGTAACTCTCAAATGCCTTCAGTGAGTGGAAATGCAGTCCCAGGAACAGTCCCATGGTAAAAAACCAAATAAAGAATTAAGACTATACAACAAAGGAAAACAGATTGCTGACAACTTTATGCAGAATCCTCTTGGTGTCTGTATAAGCCCTTGAGACATCTACTTGTTGGAGCTCTTGTTTGATTCTCCTGTTTGTCCTGCCTCAAATGCAATCTGGAGTTGGCCCACTCCACCCATCTGAGCTGGGCAAGGGAGCCCCTTTCACACCTCTCCCAGCCTCCCCAAGGGAGAGTTGAGTGGCTGGTTGAGACCACAGAGAGAGTGGATGGGCGAGCCTGGTTATCAGAGCAAAGCTTGACTTTCTGTGTTTGTCACCATTTATCTTGTTCAGTAATTACTGAAGACAAGATAAAGAGCTGGTCTCTAGAAATTAAACTCAAGTTTCCTGTTCTATCCAACCGTAAACTTACACTTTTTCAGTAAGTGAAAGCAATGTAATGATGAACGGGTAGTGAAAAGTAATGCAAACAATTGGTGTTGCATGGCAAGGGGGGCAGGGCAGCATGCCCTCAGGAGGTCAGCCCAGTGCTTCAGTCTGAACATTTGAATAAATTTGGACATGAACCACTATTAATTTAAAATGAACAGAAAGAGGGCAAATAAAATATGCCACAGCAAGGAAAAAAAAAAAAAGCAGCTGCATGTAGCATTTTATTTAGAGGCTGAATTAGGTATTGTAATTTCAAGACAGTGTTTGTTACAGCAAATATTGAAACAACCTCCTGCATCCTGATTTACACTAGGTACACAAAACTTAGTTATCTTGTTTTAAATATTCTTTTTCCTTCATATGTTTCAGAGTGCCTTTTCAACCTCCTGTTCAACCAGCATATTCTTCCGGAACTGAAGAATAAATGGGATCTGAAATTAATCTAATAGGACATCCTCAGCTAGCCACTGTGGATGGATTTCCTCTTGCTGAAGGTCCTCATTTGTTTGGTAAGTCACCAAATTAGGCTGAAATAGCAAGCTGTCCTATACTCAGAAACCTAGAAGAAAATGGCCTGAAATTTCAAGTCGAGGATATGTGGCTGAAACGTGCCAACCTTCTTGAATCTTCAGTACTTATGAGAGGAATAATAAATGATAGACCTGTGGCGTTAATGTAATCCTGCACATTATTGCCGTCATCACTGCTCACAGCAGAACCTGTAGGTTGTTTTTGTGACACTCCTCTAATACTGGAGATCATTTGGCAAAAACAGACCTTTGTATGGAGGCTGGATGTTACCTTCATGTGAGTCACTTGAATCAAGTTGACCAGATATATTTCCAGTTAATCTGTAATGAAAATATAGTGCAATGTATTTGCGTTGCCATATTATGCAAATTTATGAAAGTAATTAAACCTAAATTAAAATCTTTGTCTTAGTAAGACCAAAACTTATCCTGATAATTTTAGTGCACAAGAAAATTTATAAAGCATGCTGGAAGATTCTCCTTGCTCCAGTTCCACTGAATTTTTCAAGGCTAAGCATGAGTTTGTTAATGAGTGAAAAATTCTTGTTCAGTATTTTATAAGCATAAGTAAGCTGTTTTCTGGTATATGTACCGTGAAGAAAAGAAAAGTGAATAATAATTTTTTTTACCCTTTCATTTGTTAAGAGAGTGGGTCCTTCATTGGGTAAGTTATGATACATTGAGGCCCTCACACACAATACAGACTCCCACAAAATGCTGCAACACTTTGGAAGTTTACAGTCCAAATAAGATGAGAATGCTGCCTTTTTGAGTGCTGGAAAAACTGAACACATTCCAGTTTCATCTGTCTAAAACAAAAGTAGTGCCTGGGACCTGGAAGGAAGGACTCTGGCACCCAGAGCCACTCCAGCTGTGGAGCTCCCAGAAGTCAGGACCATCCCTACAAGTCAGACCACTCGCAATGCCCTGGCTCCATACAGCTAAACTAAAGCATTATCACTAATGATAAGCAGAACCCACCCCATTACTGTGTTTTACTGGTTTTTATCCCTCCTTGTTTTGGGGTTTGGTTGGAGAAATGTCTTGGAGTTGTTAAAAAGACATATGCTAACAGCTAAACCACTCCTTGGCTACCTCTTTCCAATGTCATGCCATGATATAGAATGATGTTCAAATCTCGAGTGCCAAATTTTATATGCAGCCATCTTTCAAAACTCCTGCATACCCAAGTTACTTCAGATTTTTTGTCAAGAAATTTCCCCCCAATATTTACTTCTTCATTAATTATTTCTTTATTTTTAAGGAGTAATGATAAGGTTGCTTGAAAATACAAGGAAGAATGTTAATGCAAAATGCTTGCCTTCCACAGGGTAATCTTACTTACAAATTGTGAAGCTTTCAGAAGAGGGACTGTGTGTCTCATTATAGGTGTTCAGAACAGCACGATGGAGATTTAATTCAAATTGACATTTCTGTAACAGAAAGAAATAGTGTATTAAGGAGTTGAATCAGGGATTCCATTAGGAAGAAAACTTAGTACTCCTGCTGTGTTTCACTTAACCTGACTTTTGTTTTGTGGGGTGTCACTCTAATATGGTGTCTTTTTCACTTTTATTGCTGGAAAAAAGCCTATCACAAATAATATGCAACTGAGGGCACAGAGAAAGTTACTCATTGTGAAAATATGACTTCATCTCTGCAAAAGACTTGTAAGAAATAGTTTTTCCTCTCAATTCTTTATGTTTGTAAATTATTTGCAATTTTTGTCATTCAGTTTTGGCAGGAAATGACTTGGGAACCCCAGAAAATAAGAAGAAAGCTTTTCTTTTAGCTGGTCCTTATAATGCATGTTTCTTTAAGGTCTTCTCATACATTACAGCTCACAAGTTAAGAATTGCTGGCTTACAAACATTATCCTTTATACAAAGCAGTCTCCTTTATTCAAAGATGCATACTCGCATTCTG
The DNA here is from genome assembly GCA_013400175.1 of Phainopepla nitens. Lineage (NCBI taxonomy): Eukaryota > Metazoa > Chordata > Aves > Passeriformes > Bombycillidae > Phainopepla > Phainopepla nitens. The sequence continues at coordinate 567,405 of VXBQ01014964.1, read as the reverse complement.
TAAAAAACCTTGGAAATACATTTTGTTTTCATTATGCTTTATTTAGTCTACAGGGAGAGTGTTCTTAGACCTTCAGAAGCAAATCTAATTGCATCTCCAAACATTAGCTCCGGGTTCAGGTCTTTCAAAAGAAATGTTGTCAATTCTGAGTTGCTTGTGCTTTGAGCCTCATCACCATGGTAATTCCAGGGCACTTCTATATCCTTAGCCTCAAGACCTCAGATGCAGCAGGTTTCAGAAAAAAAGTTTTCTAGCTTTCAGTAGATGAAAATTATATGCTGCCATTTTAACAGTATAAGTCTAAGGAAAAATATCTCTGTATGTCTTTGGAGTTAGTGTGTTTTAACCATAGTTTTTCACTTCTGCAGTTGTGAGCCCCTGGGAAAACAGCCTCAAAATGCAAATGAGGATGGATCTTTAACCTAGTTAAAGTGAGGGTCCTTCCCTTCCACTCTGTCTTCCTGCAAAACTGCTTTTCTTTTTCTAACTCTCTACTCAGCTGATTTAGAAAGGTTATATATGTGTGGCACCTGAAATATATACTAGAGTATATATTTGAGTATGTGCCTCAAGCTATCATTTCTATGATAAGTAAGTAGCAGGCCTCTAAAGTACTAGCTCCATTCTATTTTCTGTGACAGCACCTTACATAGAAGTTGCTAGTATGCAAGATACTAAGTGTGAAACTTCAGCTATCAGAAATGGAATTATTTCTAAGAACCTGAAAAGAAAATTATATGCTTAGCTTGAATGAAGACCTATTTCAAGTATTTTCAAGTATTTCAAGTATTTTTTTTGATGGCCTGAAAATGTTTTCTTGTAATGTGAGTGTCCTGGGGTGACTTTATGATGCTTGCCTCCTCATTCATGCATTTAGCCCAGAAATAAGTTTTGTACCTTAAAAACACAAAAAGACAAGAAATGCCACCCTCACTGTACGTGGCCCTAGATGGGAAAGAAATTTTTTGGGGGAATGAACACTCTTAATATCTGTATTGAAAAGGATGAGGAAGAATAAGAAAAAAAAAGCAAAAATGTAACAAAGGAGGAAAAAAAGCAATATATCTAAACTTCTTAATGAAAGAACAATACCTTGAAAATTGTTGTAGACACAGAACAGTGCCTAAGACAAACTTAAAAGGCTAATCCTTTAAGGTAAATCTGCATTTTGTATTTTTTTTTCTGGTTTCTTTTTTGTTTGTTGGTTTGGTTTGCTTGGTTTTTTTTTTTTTTGTTTTGTTTTGTTTTGTTTGCGGTTTTTTTGTTTGTTTGTTTGTTTTGTGTCTTTTTTTTTGGTTGTTGTTGTTTTGTTGGGGTTTTTTTGGTGTGGTGTTTTTTTTTTCCTGGGTAAGGTCAAGTGTCCAAACTGATTAAACAACTTTCAGATCATAAGATATGTTAAATAACTTCTTGTCTTTAGCACCACCTGGCAGTTGATGCAACATCTGGCTTCATCCCTGCAGAGAAGATAATTAGGCTCATAACTGACCCCCAAATCAAAAAGTAACAAACCAGCACAAATTAAAACAGAAAACATTGGATGCATAATAATTATTATGAGAGTCAAACCAAATAGAGTGGCAATGTGAGTAAAAAATTTAATGGGAAGGACAGACTGGATGTGGCTTTCAGCAACCTGTTCAAGAAGAAGGTGTTCCTTCCTAACTCAGGGTTTGGAACTAGATGATATTTAAGGTCCCTTCCAGCCCAAACCATTCTATCTTGTCATACAGGTGTGTCCAGTATGGTCTGAGCATTTTGGTCTTTTTTTGAGAATGCAACATTTCTGCGCTTAAAAAACCTGCTTCCTGTGATACTGGAGTGGTTAATTTATTGCACAGAACCACCTGACCTTGCCAAATATTTATCGATACAAAATTTTTTTGTAACTAAACCACAATAGGGACAAAAATACAATGGCTAGGCTTTTTGGAGGCATCCCCTCAAACTGGAAACCAAATTTTATCCAGGTAAATCCACACTGGGAACAGACATTGTTTCTGGCATCTACAAACAAGTTGCTCGTAATGAAGTTAATTAGTAAACTATACAACCTCTGGTCTGTGTCTCTCCTTCCTAGTCTTGAAGAAAGTTCTCACAGTAAAGAAGTGAACAGGACACAGACAAAGCAGAATTCAGAAGTTTCATGTTCATATAGATTTTAGGAGGTAAAAAAGAAAAAAGAGAGGGAAACAAGGACTGAGGCACCTTAAGGAGAGTATTTTTCATCACAAAATGGTCAGACTGAACACAGCCTGAGGTAGGATATTGCCATATTCTCACCTGGATATTTCTGTTATCTATTCTTGCACTCTTCCTTGAAATTGTACCATGGTAGTAGGTTTTTTAAACCAAGTGATCTTTAAAAGATATGCAAATAATTTCTTTGGAATTGAACCGGGATTTTGTTAATGGCTATGCCATGGTTTCCGAATGACCTTATTCTGAATATTGTTATTTTATTATGTTCCTTCATGAATAATGAAGGAGAGCCAGGTTTTCACATTTTAAGCCCTCTTAGAATTTAGAATTTAGAATTTCTCTTTGTTGAATTTCTATTAGTGGAACAATAACTTTAACATTAAAATGTGATCTCATTGTAATTTCTCTAATATTCTGCATAAAATCACTTTAGCTTACACAAAATCTCAATATAATTCTGCAAACTGAAAACAGTTTTTTTTTTCTGCAAGGAATATTTTTACAAGTCAAATATTTTTTGAAGTTTCATGTGAAATATTCTGTGTAAAATTTAAAGTAATAAAGGTTAAACTCTAATAAGTTTCAGTTGCAAGTAGAAAAAATATTTGTAAAACGATGATCACCTGCATATGAAGGTTTCACTTTGTTTTTAGTAAGCTTTCAATATTTTTGTAAAAGGTTTTAATTGAAAAACACTTATTTACAAAATATAAGATTTGCAAATAGAAAAAAATCTGCAGCTGTAAGTAACATAACATTTGTGTGTGGTTAAATAGTCTTTCCTTAAAAATCTGAAAGGTATCCTTCCAAAAGGAAAAAGAGATAAATGTTTCACAATATTTAAGACTGCACAAACAAAATGTCGATGTAGTCTAATGAGCTGATTTCTGATTTCACTTTCACTGCTTATACTAGTGCAACTGCTATGATTTTACTGGGCTGCTCATGCTTTAGTTGCATGAGACCAGTCCATCTCAGACCTCTACAAATACATATATCTGGAGAAAAGCTTGTGTACATTCCGCTTGGTAAGATAAGATTACTTTTCTTCTCTGATAAGAAATTATTTGGTCTAGACTCTCATGTACAGCTCTACAGATGCATCATGCTCAGGTCTACTTAAAACAAAACAAACCAAAACCAAACAAAAACCCCTCAAAACTTCAAGCTAAAGTGGGAAAACCTACATAGTTGTGAGTCTGTTTTATGTAAAACAGTGTTCTCTCAGTCTCTCTCAAACCTGTCTGTTTTTCCTTTTCCCTTCCTTGATCTGAGCGTTGACTCAGTTCAGCTAAAATGTTTAACGCTGTGTCTGATGGAAGGAAAAAGGAGGTGATATGGACTGTTAGGCTTTTTTTCCAATATTTAATTTTATTGATTAAAACTCATATTTTCTTTTTGTTTCCTTTGGAAGCAGACTAGAATTAATGATTGGGAAGATTTTTCTAAACATACTTGTAACCCAAATGGCTCTATAGTTGTTTAAATAAACCCCTAGCACAATCTCAGGATGTGCTGCAGTTCTTTAGTAGCTCTGATGTTTTTTACAAGCCCTGAGATTTTTTACAAGCCCTGAGAAGGAATGTTGCCTTCTCTTCTTGCTCTTTCAGAGACCCAAGTGGTTCAAGGGACTGATACACAGCTTTTGTGGAGTTTCCTGTGTATGGCAGAAAGCTAAAATTTCAACAGTTTCTTCCTTTTCATTTTGGGATTGTCCCACTTTCTTTTAGCAAACTCAGTTAATTACTAATGAGCAAATGAAAACTTAGGTTTCCACAGTGAACAGATTCCTTTTCAAAGAGAGACTGGATGATTGTGTATCCCACAATTAACCCCAGCTTTTATACCTGAAGTATCTTGGCCAGTCTTCATGTGCAGCAGTCTCCATGAGTGGTAAATACAACTAAAGACCTACCACTCATCAAACCTATACTGGATATCAAATCTTTGTTGTCCTCACCCTTTACTTGTTTTGTCACGCTGTGGCTGGCAGGTATCTGTGACAGTTTGCATCTGATGCATGAAGCTGGAATGTCACTTCCAGGCTCTTTCAGAGAGTCCTCAGATGCCCTCTGTGTGTTTATACTCTGTTTAAATATCATAACCTTGGATTTGAGGAGTGCCTTCTGCTGCTCTGCTTCTGCCACTGTAGCACTTGGTGCCCTGGCCTCCTCCAGTCCAACAAAATGCAACCAAAATTAAACTAGTTGCTGGCAATAAAGGTCACCATCATGTTTGTTCGGTTTTGTGTCCTGTTTTTCCAGACATACATCTTGCTGCTTATTCTGCATCTGGGACTTTCAGCATTTGTTATTGGCAAAGATGTGCTGTGGGCAATAATAGAGCGACCACACAAACCCAGAACACTTGCATGGCTTCTGCAACATGGTAAAATAGGAAGGCAGAAAGCTGCAGAGCAAGAGCATGAGACCTTGAAAGTGAAAAAGCAGGTGTAATTAAAAGGTTGGTTTCTGGCACTAACTGAAGTGAGACAAAGGAGAGGCAAGGATCCCCCACTATAGATTTTAAGTATTTTTTGTCATAACAGATGTTCACTCTTCTTAACTGTCAGCATTTCTTCATTGTTTTTGATTCCTCACAAAATAAGGAAACTTGTCTAGGACCAATTTTATGTCAGCAAAAATGTTTTGGGAGTTCTGAAACACTGTTAAGTGATGGTCACCAATGAACATTATTCTATGATTTCCTTGTAAATACTACTGTTGATTCAGATAAAACTGGACTGGTCATCTTCCTGGAAATATGCACTATTTTTCTCAGACTCTCTACTTGGAGATATTGAAGGAATTGAGTCAGTGTTTTCATGAAACAGCAAGATGTGGCTCTCTCCAACAGAAAATAAGAAATAGTTCGCAAATAACTTTTAAATTCAGCTTTTCAGTTGTTTGACGTGGACTTGATTTTACCTACACCATCAAGGGAGTGCTAGAGGTTGTTGTGCTTGGCGTATAGAAAAGAAATGAGAGTTCAGTTGTCTGTGGTTTTAAATATGCCATTTAATGAGCAAGGTTAAGGTAACCTCCAGATGCCCTGTTGATCCCGACAGGAAAGGTTGCCACTCCTTGTGCCGCTGCCGGGTCTGTTGCTGGCTCAGAGGTGACTAATGTTGGCTTACAGAGGTGCTTCCTTTGAGAGCTGCACAGCTGCACTGAATGGCACAGGCTTGTAGGGGCTGGGGACCAGGTTGCAGGGGCTGGCTGGCCACTAGAGGCTGGATGGTGAGAAGGTTGCATTTCACCACTTATATCAGGAATATCTTTCTTATTCTTTCCTGGTAACCTCATCTTCCTATTTCAGGCTATTCTTGAAAGCTGATTTCATGTTTTCAGTCTTCTCATTAAGCCTCACCCTTGTAATTTTTCTCCAGTGCAGTTTTTGTCTGTCACAATGTATTGATTCAGAATTAAATACAAATTAACATGAAGTTTGAGTCTTGATTTAGCTTTCACCAATACCATGAGGGTTTTGCCATTTGTTTGGATTTCCTCCATTCTGCTTTTAGGCCCAATTTGGGTTGTTAACTTCTCTGGGATGGGGTTGCTCTTTCTTGTAAACTGAACAATTATACTATTACCTGCACAATATTTTTCAAGATCTTTTTATGTAACTGCCAGTGCCGGACATTTCCGCCAATTATAAAGGAGCGTCTGAGAATGAATAAATTATTTTTAATACTTCTTGCAATGTATTTGTGTAGCAAATCTGAGTTTAGATAACGCAGTCTTTGTGTTTGTGCCTGGTTTTTGAGATAGATGTCTGGAAGAGGAAACTTCTCTGATAACTACAATTTCATGGTAGTAATGGAAATTGTTTTTGCATTATTATTTTCCAGGTGTCCTTTCAGAACCAATGAGTTCTCCAGTGCCAGAGGCAGATGTGTCACCTTATGCACAGTACAGCAATGTGCCATTTGCCCAAGTTCAGCCCCAGATCTCATCGCCACCTTATTACTCCAACCTAGGCTTCTACCCTGCACAGCATGAGGAATGGTATTCCCCTGGGATGTATGAACTAAGGAGGTTACCCTCAGAGACCTTTCTCACAAGGGAGACAGAGATAATGGATATCCCTGCAGCCAAAAAGCCTCGATTGGGTCACTCCACGGGAAGAGTGAAAGGAGAAGAGCTCTGTGTGGTCTGTGGTGACAAAGCCTCTGGGTATCACTACAATGCCCTTACTTGTGAAGGATGCAAAGGTAGGATGAAATCAATTCAGTAAATAGGCACAGCAGCTTCTCAGGTTTTTTGGGTTTGGTGTTTTCTTTGTTTTTGTTTTTGTTTTTGTTTTCTTTACTTTTCTTGTTACTTAAATTCAAATCATTCAACATATTAGAGATTTGCATTTGGGTCCTGTGTATCCTATTCTGTATTTTTCCCAAGACAGACTGGCAGTGTCTGATGCCATTGCCCTATGGTATATAGGTTATATAGCGTAACAGGCCAATCTATGGCTCTTGAGCACCATTAGCTTTTGGTAAACTGAAGGACAGCTTCTCTTGTGGAGACTGGCAGCCTGACTCTGCTCTCTGTGGAAACTGTTTGTGCCATTCTCTGCCTGTGGAAGGAGCATGCCCATGGAGGCCCCAGGGAGCTGAGTGCTAGGCTGCCCTGGAAAATAGCTAAAACCAGACTCATGTAGTGTGCAGTAAAGGGAAGTAAAAGCTGTCAGCCCCCACCTTCAGGCTATTCCCAGCGATTCTCTTTCCCCCAGCTGCCCAAGGACATGAAGGGTGTCTTCAGGTTTGTGAAATGAAAGGATTTCTAGTTCTATACTTTTTTCTAAGGGTAGCCCCTATCTGTAGGGAGCGAGCTTCTTCAAGAAGAAGGTTGTATCTGTAGGACAAATAACTTGTTTCTTAGAAGAATATTATTCACATATTATTATCAAGATGAACATGATGTAGAAAATCATTGCTGTTGATGGTAAACATGATTGTCAGATATTTTAGCGGAGAGGGACAAGAGGTTATGTTAACTATTATACTTGAGAGATAAAATATATCTGTGGCAGGGATGAGGTACATCACGGCCAGAAAAATAGCACCCCATTTTTTCATCCTGTTCTGTGAATAAAGATTTCATTAACATTTCTGTTTTATGGATAAAGACTAAAGCATGGTCACTACCAACTTACTAAAATCTCTTAATGTGGAATTCACTGTTATAGAGAGTGGACCTGGACCTAATTTGAGGCTTTTGCTTTATCTATCACAAAATCATTTGTGAGGAAAAAAAAGACCACAGTAGTTGAGCACTCTAAACATGAATACAGTCAAGGTTCACAGACTTTATCTCAGTCATTCCAATAAATAAGATATTCATTTCTTTCTGCTGTCTGAGTGAATAGTCTCCAAGTCAAAAACTGTGAATTAACTCATATTAATGCTGTCATTAAAAACCAGGTTAAACTCAATTTTGATGTGACAATTCCAAGGAATTATACATTTATTCTGTTAGTAAGCTGTTCCTCCTCTTTATTAACTTCAGTCTTAAATGTGTGAGAAACTTTTCAAAGACTTAAAATTATATACCTTGAAATTTGTATAGAATGTTTCTAGAAGAGAGGTTAAAACGATCAGGTAAATATTCAGATTAAAACCCATGGTGGAAGGAAAAGAGCATCCACTTCTCTACTGATTCAGTTTGACTCACTCCATGTAACCATAATTTTACTGCTTTATTGGGATAATCTATTTTATGTTTTTGTTCTGTTTCATCGCTGCAACATCAATTACAACGAATAGTACCCTTGATCAAATGTAGTAAAAGTTGAACTACTTAAAGATAATGGATTCTGTTTCTACTATGAATTTTAAAGGTGACTAAAGTACCAGCTGATTCAGTAAAGAGATATGCTGAGGACAGTAATTCTGTGGGACAAGGCAAAGCAGATACTCTGTTTTCTAGATCTCTTATCATTCTTGTTATCTGTGCAATTTTTCACATGGGTATGCATTACCTTCAAAACACGGAGACCAAAATTAGGCTCTGTACTTCAGTTGTGCTCTTATCAGTGCAGTAGAATAACCACCTCACGTGTCTGTGTCTTGCACCTCAGTATGAGATTATCCCTTCTTTTCGGCAATGAGGCTGCTAATTCATGCTCAGCACGTGTCCACAATAATATGCAGGTCCCTTTCTGTAGGACTAGTGCTCACCTTGCAGCACCTCTGCTCCATTGATGCAGTGGATGTTCTTATTCAAAGGAAAAAGCTTTGCACATAGTTTTATGGGATTCAATCCTCTATGATGAATATGTTAATTTTTTTTTTTAATTTCTTTCTTGGGTAATGCATTCAGCAACACTTTCCATTCTCTTTGGTTTTCTTTCTTGGGCAGATGGAACAATACTAGGATCTTATCTATTGTCCTCATGAGAATATTCATCTGAAGATATTGACAGGAATATATATATATATCCATTAAAAATATGTATGAAGTATTTCATTATTATTTTACATAATTATTACAGCACAAGGAGAAATACAGTGTGTTTAAACTTGCTACTGTGGAGACCATTTCTGACACAATCTTTGCAGACCGACATCAAAGATATTCTGGTACAGCCTCAGCCTGGATAGTTATACTGGGTTTTAAGAGTTATTGCTAGGTGTTACAGAACAAGTTTGACATAATATTGTGCTTATTTAATAAAGCCACAGAATAAGTTCTATTGGAACAAAAAGCCCCCATCTTCAAGATCGCTTTCAACCCAAGCCATTCTATGGCTCTATGAAAAGTTAGTTACACATCCCCTCCATGCAGGCTTGCAGTAGGAGTTTTTGCAGTATTCAGACCACTCCTGTACTGCTTGATGTGTCTCATACCAGACTAGAATTCTTCTTGCAAAGAAGGGTCCCTTTTTAATCTTCTCCTTACACTAACACCCGCCATGAGGGAATGGGGTGAAGGAATGCCAGAAGATGTGTTGATAGTCTGACAGAACAAAGCAAGTGCTTTGTTAGCAACTGTGAACTTCAAAAACTTTTAAATTTAACACTCATCGTGATTCCAAACAGAGATATTTCCAAAGTTTTCATCTACTCTTTTTACAACTGCCTTCCTTCAGCTTTCATAATTTCCATAAGAAAAAATCAGCATCAGTAACATTGGAGCAGCTCTACCATAATTAATATATTCATGACTATCTGAGAACAAAGCAAATTCAACTTTTCCAGCCAACATAAGGTTTTTGTAGTTTGGAGAGATCAAAAAAAAGTTAGACTGTGCCAGAAAAACCTTCAGCTTCTGGGTTTACTAACCCTTTGTTAATTTAACCTATGCTGTTTCTGACTTGCCTTTAAATTTTAGTAAAACTCCTCCTGTTATAGACAGTCACATGTAAGTATTTCCAGCAGTTTAAGTTCATTTCGAACTAGTAGTGAATAATATATACAGAAATTTCATTCATAACAAAAGCTAATTTCAAAATTAGTTCTGAAGAAGTCTGTTCAAAAAGACAGTGATTCAAGAGTCACTTCACAGAAAACTGAAGCCAGAATAGAGTTAAAACTGGTGTTTGCCAAAAAGAAAAAATTATTTTGTTTTTCACTTCAGATAATTTCATTTTTTTGAAATGTTTGTTTTCAAGAGAAGATATTTGACTGCTTGAATCTTGTTGGTTCCTAGCTTTTGCATCCATGTTTTTGCCTTTTTCTTTCTTGCACATCTTAAAAAAATATATTTATCAAATTTTTTTCTTTCTTCCATCATGAAGAAGTAAATGCACACCTTATGAAGAGATTGAGTGAAAAAGTCATCTATCAGTCTTAGAATGTTATAAATATTTGTGCAAAGCTTGTCAGCATTTCGAAGTTATTAATGTATCATAAACTATAGGATTTAAAATTTACAAATAAAATGATAAATTATATAAAGCAAGTGCAGTTACCTTTAATTGACAGTGAGAACATACAGCTTAAATCTAGGCTTTTTTTCCCTTCCCAGACCAGTAAATGGTAATGTATTAAAACTATGTGAATGATGAATAAATATAATGCCTGGGGCTTCTGGAGGTTCTAAGTAATCTGCATTTCAAAAGAGACTGATGCCAGTCAACTGTATTTGTTTGAAGAGCAACCAATAAAACAGACAGCATGGAAGAGATTTCAAGCAGGAATTACTGAATTCAGAGAAATGCCAGATTTTTTGTGACCAGGTAGTGGAATTGTTTTACTGGTTGAGGCACACCGGTGCTTGGAAGAGATTAGGCAACTATAAAACCCTGGGTCAAATTCAGGAAATTTTCATTTGGCAAAGCACAATTCTGCAAACACACAGACAGTCCTTTAGATTCACAACCGAATTTGCTCTGTGATTTAAGTATGGGAGACTGGCTCTTATTCAGCCTCTCTTTTAATGCATCAGAGTGCCAGGTTGGAAAACAATAGTTTTATTGTGTCAGGCAGTGGTGATAAGAAAGCAAAAGTGTTTTGCATAGCTCTAGTTAATATAAATGTACACAGAGCTCTAGTTTGAAGCACAGTATAAATCAGTGATGTGGCAGCAGAAGCTCCCAGGAGTTTATTTCAGAAACCTGCCCTCCCATTGGCAGGAAAACTGATTCCCACTGTAGCTGATGCTAAATAGTCTCTGCCACGTGAAGGGCAATATGAGAAGATTATAATGGCACAGTGACAAACACCAAAAATTCAGGAAACATTGACAGCAAAGATTCTGTTGCTTTGTGATGACCCTTGTTTAATCACATTTAGTATCTTGTGTACCCCATGTTTTGCCCACAGTGCCACTCTCACAGATGGGCAGCAGCTAAAAAGGAGATTTGAACAAACTTGGGAAGGATCCTCTCAATTTCCTGTATCAGTTGCTGTTTGCAGTGATTACTATGCAATTTTTGAGAGAATCCAGTGATGATACCAGTAGAACTGCCTGTGCAGGTGAAATTAAGTGACTACTTAGCTCATCAAGTGGACAATACTTAGTGAATAGGGCTGGAGTATCTTGTAAACAGGGGTGGATTTTGCATGTACAATAGGCAGCTGCACAGCACAGCTTCCTTATTAAACTGGGGGTAGGTGAGCAGACCAGTATGTGGAGCTTCTCTTGCTCCCAGGATCTGGGGGAAGGGTGAAGAGTTACTCAGCTCTCTTTCTGCACATTCTGTACCTCAAGAGAGGCTTGTGGTTTTTTCACTGGCTATTTGTATGGTATCATCCTATGGATCTAGTGCTGGTGCTCAGCCTGCTACTGGCAGGTTTCAGATTTGGGTCTGAATTTTCCCAACATTCACAATTCCAGGACTTTACTTTGGACTAATGTTTAGTCTTTGGGCTCATTTATTTAATTATATGACTTGGATACTGTTGTCATTACAAGTATCAAGATTGCAGTCATCCAGGCACTGAAAGAAACTGATGGTCTGGCAGAACATGTGTCATTCAGAAAATTCAGTGCAGATGTAGGTGAACTTCACCTTGCTGACTTTGCTTCTCAGTGTTTTCTTTCATCTACATCACTGCTGTTTTGTGCAGGATTCTTCAGAAGAAGTATCACAAAAAATGCAGTATACAAGTGTAAAAATGGAGGCAACTGCGAGATGGACATGTACATGAGGAGAAAATGCCAGGAATGCCGTCTAAGGAAATGCAAGCAGATGGGCATGTTGGCTGAATGTATGTATACAGGTATTTGCATCATCTAGTCAGAGTGGGCATTAAATAGTGTATTTGCTTGAGTGGTCTGGTTTTGATAAAAAAGTTATAAAAGATGTCATTTGGCAGGTGGAAGGTGTATGAAAGAAGATGCTGTGCCTGTGCATCAAACCCTGTTGAAAGACAAATGCACTTTAAAGCAAAGGGGTTTAATTGGTGGTCAGGGATATGAGGGCATAGGAGCTGAGCAAATGGTGAAGAAAGGCCAGTCCTGCACTGGATGACAGCTATTAGTCTGCTTGAAGGGGAAGTGACTCTATGGGAGACTCCCCAGGAGTGAGGGATTTGCAGTGTTATGGAAGCCAGAGCAGGAAAGTCCTGGCACTTTTCTTTCCTTATTCTTTCTGGGGCTCCCCCAGTCACGTTCTTGCTGGCCAAGTCCAAGTTTTGGCACAGACACAATGCCATTTTCAGGAAAAGAGCAGAAGTGTTGCTAGCAGGAAGTTTCTGTGGACTTGCCAAATGTATGTTCCCAGACCTCACCCAGCAATCAGGCAAAGCCAGGTAAAGGCTAGCCCTTTTTTATAGTCTCATTAGCTTTTCTCATGGTGCTATAGATTTTCCTGCCTTGCATATAGGCACATAGGTAGAACTCATAGACACATAGGTCTTCAGAAATGAATGCAATGGATTTTAATTATGTTTCATATTAAAACAAATATTCTATTAAGAGAGTTTATAAACTTTATTGAGCTTCAAACTGGGTATCTTTGAACAGTGGGGATATTGGAGTGCAGTTTTAGCATGTTTAAAGCTCCTCTTTCAGTTATTGTACTATTTTGGTAAGCTTGCTCCTGAAAACACTCTGTAAACATCTGCTCTTTTGCCTTCCATGAATAGGACTACAATTTATTTTTCTTGATGGCTCCAGTCACTTTAGCATACACGTATGTGTGAAATCAATTTAGGTTCATACAGGAAATTAATCTACTTGGAATTTTTAATATATTTCTATCCTTCAATCTGATCAGAAGATGCTATAGTAACTGTTGGTTGTAAGAGAAACAATAAGCTCCATCAATATTTTGAAGGTGTTGCCAGCATAATGTAATTAATCTTTCATTCTGCAAATTAAACAGGCTGCAAAGATCCTGAGATAGGACATATTCTTGTGCAATACATAAATATATGAGCAGACCCCATTTTGATGGAAGAACTCAATACGTCCTGCATTGTCAGAGGAAAATAAGTCCCCTGTGGAGCTCACCCCTGATCCATTGCTGCAAAATATTGAAGATTCAAAATAGCTTGAGTCACTCAGTGCAGAAAAAACCCCAACAACCCACTGCTGAAAAAAATAAACCAGGTCAGCGTAAATAATACTGATTGGGACCACATGAAACTTTCATACTGGCCTATCATTTTCACAAGCTGGCATAAGGGAAATAAAAGCCAGTGGGTGCCGCTGCCATTTGACTCTCTCTGTGCAATGGAAACACGGGGTATCTTGTTTTGCTCATGACTTAACCATAAGCGTGCTCTAATGCACTGCAATGAGGATGTTTGGCAAGGCACCATTTAATGGCTTTAAAGTAGGAGTGTGTTGTATAATTGCTTTTAGTTCAAGGCAATCTAGGACAGTAAAACATGAAACTTCTAGTAGTATAGGGCATTTATTTGAAAAAATATGACTAGGAAATAAAAGGTTACCTTGAACTTTGTTTCACTTACTCATTTGGTCGGATAGTAATTGCAAGCTCTGTGGATTCCTTTTTCCCTCTGAACAAGGAGCTAAAGTATTATAAATATTTATGGCACAGCTATTCAACAACCTTTCTCCTGCCCTTTATGTGCAAACTACAGACAGACGAAAATTACTACCCATCAATTTCAGTCATTTGCTGTCATTTGGATCTAAACTGCAAGTTTCTTGGGTGAAATGTCTACTAGGGAAGACCCAGGTTCTGCGACTCTTTTGGGAATTTAATACCCATTGAAACCTAGCTATCTCTGAGCTAAAAACTGATGTCCTGTCTCACACACAAGTTTTTCAGATTACTTAAATGGAGCCAGAATAAGATATCAAGGTAATACTGAGTAGCAAGAAGCATGAGAAAAATCTGCCTTAATGCTTAAGGCAAATGTAAAGCAAATTTTCCCTAGTAAGGCAATAGACCAGATCCTAAGCTGGTGGAAAACAGCACAAGCCCATTAACAGCACCAAAGGATGCACTGAATAATTTAGAAAAAGAAATCTATGGTGCTGTGTGGCACCATAAATTACATGGCTCGATACCAATTATTATCTCCATCATTCCTGTTCCCTCCTTTCAAGGTATTCTTTGCAGATCTTATTTTAATCATGTAAATTTCCTCTTTTCCCAGTAGTTCAGGTAGGTCATTTTATATAGGGCTTAAACAGGAAATTAAAAACATTCACAGCGAGATCCACTGGTTTAATGGTATCTTCCACATCATATACTCACTGAATGAGCCTCTTTTCCTGCTCTGCATTTTTAAAGGTGAAGAATGGGAAGAATACAAGAAAGAAAGACAGAAAGAGAGAAAAAGAGAAAGAAAAAGAGAAAGAGAAAGAGAGAGAGAGAGAGAGAGAGGGAGAGAAAGAAAGAAAGAAAGAAAGAGAGAAAGAAAGAAAGAAAGAAAGAGAGAAAGAAAGAAAGAAAGAAAGAGAGAAAGAAAGAAAGAAAGAAAGAGAGAAAGAAAGAAAGAAAGAAAAAGAAAGGAGTCCTGTGCTGATAGGTTTATTTTTAGATGAATACTTAGGTGTTTACTTTTTCATTTGTGATTTCTGATTTTCTTCGACACAGATTGTGTAGAGCATCTATTGTTCTTTTCTTTTGTTAGCCCAAGAAAACTGATAGCTTTTATGACATCCACACAAAGATGTCCTGGTTCAAGGTACTGAAATGTAGTCTAGACCAAAAAAACTGAAGAAAAAAGATCTCAAACCACAAATTCAGAAATCGTTTTTTGCAAGTGAAACTCTATAATAAAACAGGGCCTTATGCTCTGCTCTAATACAATGAAAAGCAAAACAACAAGACCAGCTGGGTAACTCTTAAATAAATACATTTTAAAGGTACATTTGGTAGTCTGAGTTACTTCTGAGTCTATGATTTCAGCTGTTGGTCTGCCTGTGTAGTGATGCAGTAATGGCTGAAGCCCAGGAGTCCCCTCTTCTGCCTGGGCTTTCTTTCCAAAGGTTCTGCATAATACACCTAATAGTGCCTAAAGATTATTGAAAATATCCAGTGCCCTTTGTGTAGGAACAGCTGCACCTCGATCAGTTTGGATCAGACAAAATGAGCACTATTTTGATGACAGTCTTCCAGTTTTTCCTATTTATTGCACATTGTTTCAGGTCTTGGAGCAGAGGAAAGGCTTTTCTCTGGTATAAAACTGAACAAAAGGCACAATCCAGTATACTCCCTTCACTAATGGGCTTTTTGCTTGTAAGAATAGATTAGACCTGGTCCAAAGCAAGACCCCTGACATGCTCAGTGTGTGGATTCTGGGTCAGCAGTGCCAACTGTTTTGCTCTGCAGATAAGCTCCATGTGGGGTAGACTACTCATAGTGTGTGCCTAGCTTGCCTCTTTAGACACACATCCAAAGATAATGACACTTTCAGGAGATGATCTGCATGGGTCAATTGGGTTGTTGGTGTGAAGGGCATTCATGGACATGCTTGTGTACCTCTTCAGTGATTCAGGGATATATAAATCCAGTTGTTTTGTGTTGCATTATGTGTCCTAGGTCTCTTAACAGAGATACAGTGCAAGTCAAAAAGGCTACGGAAAAATGTGAAGCAGCCCCCAGATCAGACAGTCAATGAAGACAGCGAAGGCCATGATGTGAAACAAGTAACTTCTACAACTAAAATATATAGGGTAAGAGAACCCTTGTAAATTAATACAGTACTGGTGATGTGATTTTTGTTAAATGCATCTAGCACAGTGAATAAAGAGTATTGAGAACCCTCTGGAGTTACCTGTATTGGTTAAAACTCTATCTTCCACTAAGTCAAGGAAATACCTTGAGTGTAGAAGTAGTTCGAATATTTTTAGTCAAAACCTTGTAAAGCATCTGTAAGATCCATGCAATATTTTTTCTGTGGTATGTATATCACATACAGTGAGGTGTAATATTACAACTTGAACATACCTTGATATTTGCTAAACATTTCCTTTTTTCTGATAATTAACGACACAAACCTATGCAGTTTAAAAACACTATACACTTCTTTTCTGTACACTTCTGTAAAAGCCCCAGTGACAAGCAAATCTCTTAACTCCTTGGTCTCCAAATAGTGAAAAATAGATGTATAGCTTTTTCCTAAAGCAAGAGATGCTACATCATTGCTACGACTGCATTTCATGATGGGCTTTTTTTCTTTTTTCTTTTTTTTTTTTTTTTGCCAGTATAGGAGAAGGTAGAAGTTACCCCAGAACAGCAGAAACTTCTTGATTATATTATGGATTCATATAGTAAACAACAAATACCCCAGGAGGTGTCAAAAAAACTAGTAAGTATATTGACTAATTCATTTTTGAAACACTGATAATGAAGCTGAGGATTACAAGGCAAAAATATTAGTAGTCAGCATAAGTAGGTGTAGTAAGTAGAGCAAACTATGGGCTTACACTTAAACTATGCTGAACGTGGGGCAGAATCTCTCCCATTCAGTCAACAGTTAGACCACATCTTTATCAAACTTAAATGTTAAGAAAAATATTTCAACTCTAGAATAAGACTTTTATGATCAAATCTAACCTTTGCTGATTGGAGCTTTGTTTTTTCCATTGTAAGTGTTGGCAGTGATTTGAGTTTGACTTGCTGTCAGGCTTCCTTTCTGTAAAGACACCAGCCTGAAATCTTGAAAATATTTTCTAGAGTAAAAGACACTCTCTACTTCTTATGTTGCCTTCCAAAATACTTGGTTTTGACAACATTGGAGACAAATTACAGTGTTTAGTGGAACTCTTGCCTGATCCAGTCTACTAATTCTTGTATTTTATGCTCTTAAATATGAATAGTCAGTGAAAATTAACACATTTTGTTTGGTTTGATTTTTAACAGTTGAATGAAGAATTTAGTGCAGAAGGAAATTTTCTGATTTTAACAGAAATGGCTACCAGTCATGTGCAGGTTCTTGTGGAATTCACTAAAAAACTACCAGGTATATCTAGTGATTTTTTTGGGAAAATTTTGTTATTGCAATGCTTACATACCTTTCTGTTGCGTTTTGGCAGCCTTTGTGTATATTTAAAAGACTATTTAAAAATGCCTGATCCTTCTACACATTATTTAGATACTGTATAAAGACAAAGTGCTTTGTGCTCAGAAGAACAGTAGCCTGAACAATCCAAACTCTGCTACTCCAAGATGTGGCACCCTTTAGCTATTGAGAAGGAAAATGCTCAGAGAAGAGATTGTGTCTGTAAAGAGATTTTATTTTTATATATTGCTCCAGTGCCAAAAAGTCTGCCTCTAAATTACCACTAACACTTGCTAGACTCTACTTCATTCCCTTTGCTGCCTTTCAAGCAATGCCTCTAGGTTATGACATCCACTGAATTGCAAGTCCCACCCAAGAACTTTCTCTAGTTGGTGGCACCAATTTTTATGGTCCTTGCATAGTGTGTTATGGACAAGTGCTGAAAATCTGAGTTCAGTGGCATTTTTTAAACTCACAAGTTCATGTTACCTCAAGACAGAACACTGGGCATATGGTAGAGGTCCCCTTTAACTAGAGGAGGTTCATTGTAACATTGAAAGCAGCATGGCAGTGGGAAAGGAGTGTAGAGAGCTCTATGGAAGCATGACAGAAGATATTATGGAGCAGCATCAGATTAGACAAAATTCTTACTATTGGTTATGCTACACCACGCTTTGCTTATCCTCTAAAAGTACCATGAACACTGAATATATGTGTGTAACCCTCATAAACTTTGGGGAGGTTCAAATCAGTGTCATTTTCTGAAGTCCAGGTTTGAATATCTGCAGCACTTAGCAACCCTACTGACACCAGCATTGAGGTTATGCAGATGTGTGGCACCTCACACGCAGGAATTTCAGGACAGAAAGAAGTGGAAACTGTTTATTTTGCTGCCTGACTTGTCTCTAATGTGTCCTCAGGCTTCCAAACCCTTGATCATGAAGACCAGATTGCTTTGCTGAAGGGCTCAGCAGTAGAAGCCATGTTCCTCCGTTCAGCTGAGATCTTCAGCAAGAAACTTCCAACGGGACACACTGTTCTTTTAGAAGAAAGAATTCGCAATAGTGGTAGGTTTCTTGTTTAATGAGGCAAAACTAAACCACACCATTGCACATCTATGTCAGTATTTGGCCATTGGAAAGCTAGTAAGATTGTTTAGTAGAACTGAGATAGATTTATCTGAATGTCGTTCTTTACATTAACTAGAACAAATCTAACTGAGCCTTGAGTCTAAAGCTCATAAGATAAAGGATTCTTTCCAACTACATTGCAACTGTTATGAATAATGCTACATCTAATAAATCTAGTGCATGTCTCCAGTGATAAGTATGAAAGAATGATGAAGAAGAACTATTACTATTTCAAATTGCTCACATAAAGGCTTGGTAATTATGCTTTCAAAGACAATGCCTACAAGAAAAAAAAAAAGAAAAAAGATTTTAAGATGTTACTGAAGATGACTGAAGGCAAACACCTATTCTTAGGGTTTTTCGGGTAAAATTGAATCACACTGAACAAGGCGCATGGAAGAATTATAAATACAGCATGTTCTCAGTATGTTTTTTGCTTCTTAAGGTCCATTGAAAGCTCAGTGGCTGATAAATTCCACTGGTTCTAGACATAAATCATAATAATTATGAAAAGCCAAATGAGGCTAGATATTGTTTGCTCCTTAGAGCAGGTGAAGTTGTGTTGCACATTATTATGCATTCTTTGCGCTCCACTGATGCAATACTGAATGTTTTGCCTTTTTCTGTATTGACCAGCAAGATTTATCCAACCCTCAGATACCTATCAATGAATATTCAAATGGATCAACAATTCTGAATAAGAGAGTCAGTCTGTAGAGTGTGGCTTCTGGCTTTCCTTTTTAAGGATCAGAAGAAGAAGAGACAGAAGAACATGTAACCTCAATATTAGTAATGGAAATGGGCTTAAACTCATTTCAGAAAATACTACTGATGTAAGCAAAATTAAGCCAATACTTACATATTTTATTCACTGAAAAGGAGTCAGAAAACTTGAGAATAATTCACGAGCTGAACATATGTATTTATTTTGGCTTAGCACACTCATTTATAATTAGTAGTTTTTTATATTTCTTTCATTTTGATTTGTTATAAGAGGGTACTGTTTGATGGACTGGAAACAGTGACTTCCAGAGTGATATGAATAGCTTTTCATCCAGGTTACGCAGGAAGAGAAGTATGCCAAGAAGTCCAGATATGTTTCCTGGAAACTGTAATGAGTTGTCACATATCCAAATGTCTTCATTAAGAGATTTTTTTACTGGATTATAACCCAATTTTTGATAAAAATAGGTTTTAGAGAAATGAACCCATATAGCAACATGATTATTGAAAGTTTCTCTTCTCTAATCTGTATAATGAGTATGAAGGTTCTTTGTTCAGGGTATCAACTGTTCATTAAACAAAACCGAAGAGCAAGAAATACTTTAATCCAGAACATTGCATTAACCACTATGTCATACCAATAATTTTTCCTTAGTCATAATTTTAAAATATTCTGTTAATTCTCTGCAACTATTGAATCCAGATGAGATGCAGTATTATATTTTGCAAGTTTGTGTCTGAATTCATGGTAACACAACTGCCTGGAATATTACATTGTATCCTGCCTTACTATTATTTACCTGTCATGTTGCAGATTTAAAAAAAAAAAAAGCATTTTGTGTAGAACAATTTAGAAGACATTTGTGTAGAAATTTCAAGACAAGTAACAAATGTGGTAGATTTCTTGTAATTTTTTGGTTTTTTTCCTGTGGGGAAAAGACTCCAGGGTAAATTAAAAGCAAACTTTTTGACCAAAAACCCTGGCTGAATAGTTCCCAAGAAATAAAACACAATAACTTTTTAAATTTGTATGTGTATATAAATACAAATGTGTATCTTCTTGCTCTTGGAAGAGGCTTTCTAAAACTCGATCTTCCCTCAAGCCAGGATCAAGTTGAAGACATAAGAGGAAATACTGATGTTAGAACTTCCCCCTCTGTGTATTATGGGAGGATAATGTATTATCCAGCTTACTGCTGCTGACTGCATTTTTACCTTTTATTAATAGCCAGAATATAGAACAAAATAACTTTTCCCATATATTTTATTTCTCTACTTAGTGCAAATTCAAACCTACTTTAAAAGATTTTCCTTTGTTGTTGCTTTTAATGTGGCTGTGACAATAAAAAAAAAGCAGTTTGTAAATCTTTGCATTTGTAGTTTAATTACTGTTACTGGACCTATCTAACTTTTAAATAAATGAAACATTGAAATAGTTTTAAAATACCTACTACAGCAATAGCCTTATTTTTGTGGCTTAAATCCTCATTATTTTCATGTGTTGAAGTTTAAACAAAATGAAAGAAAGGCATCCAAATTCTTCTCTTATCACTGTTTACACACAGAGCTTTCAATGTTATTTCAAGAATATGTAATATAAATTATAGTAAAACAAAACATTACAAATATTCATTATTAAAAATATTAAATATTATGCAGTTCACATCCCTGCATGTCATAGGACTCAACATCAGGGCTTTAGGTTTCATAGTAGCCTGTACCAGATGTGACATTAAAGTGGAAATGTAAGCAATCTTTTCAGTCTTAACCAGTAAGGACAAATGCTACTAAAAGCTGCAGCTGCCTATTATCATCTTATAGACTGGTCCAAGAGATAAGAATGGCCAGAAGAGATTAAACCCTTTTTTTTCCATATGCCTCACTGGGAAATAAGCAAATAAACACAGAAACAAAAAAATCTAAATGCAGTAAACTGAAACATACAAAGACAGTAGAGAGCATCAGAAGAAATTCAGTGATGGCTGAGTGGGAGTTTAAAAACCAAGTTTATAGGTAACAAATGAAAAAACAGCATCAGGATTATTTGTGGCTCCTAGTGAGATCCTAAAAACTGTCATGCCAGCAGCCATAAATTATTGCTGTTAGTCAGATTTTCTGTCTATTTTTAGGTACAGACTAAAGCCTGAATATCACATAAGTTCTATTGTCAAGCTTTGATGCCTATATCCATAAAATCAGGGAGGGTGGTGGTGATCCTTCCTAAAAGTCACAAGCTGTCCAGACTTCTGTCACCTGCCACCATGTCCACTTGGAAGCTGCTCTCATCTATTAATATTTATGTCTTCTCCAGTCTGACTGTATGGAATGTTTGGGGGTTTTTTCTGATAAAGAAGTCAGAGATCTGGTGGTGATGACCTTTGAGCATTATCAGCATTCATTTTCATTCTCATGCTGATGAGGTGTATTTTTATTTCTCAGCTTGTGCATATTACTCAAGTCCTGCCGTGCCTCAGAGACTGCCTTTGTTTGAGCCCTCATGGTCTTTTTCCATGAGCCGTTATAAAAATTCTCGCATTAGATGCTCCTGTGACTGAAATCCTCTCCCACACACCCTAATATTGAGACTTAATGAGAAATACAGACTTTAATGTTGCTGAGAATTGGTGCCATTTACTAATCTTATTTGATGCTTCAATATGCATTTACCATACTGTGATTGACTCATTCTATGAAAGGCTGACATTCTAGTAATTTAACGCTTTGTCTTTTTCTGTTATTTTGAAAACAAATTCTCCCCATTATTGAGCAGTACAGTATTTTTAAAAAACAGAGCTGAGATACAGAAAATTTTCTCTGTAAGCATTTGTAGTTTGCTTTGCTAGAGATACCAGATTTCAGTAGTCATGAAAAGACAGAGATTTTTATTTCATCATTTCTAGGAATTTGAGTATTGGGAAATAAAATATTGACAGAAAGGGAAGAATCTGGACCCAAATTTTAAGTTGGCAGCAGGACCTCTGACATTGTGAAATACACTGTTGTCTTCCTGGATGGGTTACAGGTGCTGAAGTACACTCAGATCCAAGGAAAAAAGAGAAATAGCCACACTTTCAAACCATTGGCAAGAGGCCACTTTTTGCCGTTGAACACGGGATGCAAAGTTCCCACTGATTTGGATAAGAGGCTCCTGCAACCAAAAGTAAAGTTTGGTATTGGTACACCGATACCTAATTATTTCCACTGCCCTTGTCTTTTATTATTTGGTTATTAGTACTGAGCTAGGGTGGTGCTTCAAATCCCCTTTGTGCTGGGGTTTGTTCAGAGAAACAAAATGATCTTCACTGATGTGTCCAAAGTGTCTAACCCTCCAAATGGTCATATGCATCATCGTGGGAAGAGACACATCATCCTGTGACTCAAGGCAAAACTGGCACACTGCCCAAAATGTTTAGAAATTTAGACCACTCTAAATTGCAAAATATAGGAAAGAGCTTTTCTGTTCACAAACCTTTCCTGTGCAATCTACCACACTGAGTCATCCAGTGCTGTACCTGTGTACCTGAAGTACAAATAAAGTTGCTAAAATTATTTAAATCATATTGACAGAATAGATCTATATCCATGAAAGCAAGAACAGATGTCAGGGACCCAATCTCACTTCTTCTGCATAAGTGTGCTTGTTCAGGTCAAAAACATTTTTAGACTCTGCCTATGAAGACTAGCTCAAGGCAGTGCAGATGCTGCTACTGTGTGCCAGACCACATTTCTCTCTTGACTGCAGGCACTCAGGCCACTGCTAAAGGAAGGTATGTGGAAAGGTCCTGTGCATCCTCCTTATAGACTTGGTCTGTTGTTAGTTTGTTTGGGGTTTTTTTTAAACTAAGGCTTCTTTGCTTCCAGTTTTGACTTTACAGAGGTCCTATGGATTGCTTTAAAGAAGATGGAGTTTGGTATATGGTTGTGAGTTTTGCTCAACACATGCTAGTGTCTCATTTAAGTTGGCCATTTAACCCCTACAAGCTAATGGCAGACAGAAAAGTATGTGCCCGTGCTCTGGTGTGTCTTCTCTCCTGGCTAGATTTTCCCTTGATTTGGCACTCAGCATCAAGGGGGTGAATTTGGTCAGTGTTTAAAGGGCCACTGATGCATTTGAATAGCTCAGAAGGGAGAGTTAATATGCAGCATGAAAAGCAATTCTGGTAGATGGAATGATGAGAAAGATAAAATGTAAGTTTGTGAGTAATTAGAATATTTTATTTGCATAAAGCAGCTACTAATATATCCTTGGTTTCATATTCACTAATACCTCAGTGTTTATCAGGAAAAAATGATCTCTATCTATATTAATAACACAGTGCTAGTTACTGTTAATTAGCATTTACTCTCAAGCTTTCTTCTTGCAATAGATTAATTATTCGGTTTTGCAAAATGGCCAAAATAGACAAGAGAATGTTGTCTCAAAAAGCTGGCAATACTGACTAGATATCACAGAAAATACACGTATTCCAGGATTACGTTGAAGAGATAATTATTCTTGGCCTGAAACTGCAAACCTTGGGAAGGTATCAGTCATCTTACCTTTAAAGAGAAATCATAGCAACAAAACTCTAAGGAAGACAAGGTCTAAAGTAATGGTGTGTCTTGAACTACAGATGGGGATGAACTTCGGCAAGTAAGGGATGTTGAATGAAAAATGTTCATGGGTTTAAATCTGCTCTAGTTTGATACTTCAAAGCTGCACTCAGTAAAGCTTGTATTTCCTACTGACCACGCTTGGGTTTACAGCCAGACATGCATGAATATAATGAAATAATCAAATGCTCTGCAGCATCTTCTGCAGGTGGCTGAGCTGGGTTAGGTAGGAATCTGTGTAATGCAGAAAAATGCCCAATGACATATGAAGGATAAGCATGTTCTTACTGCCATAATGCTGCATGAAATAAGGTTTTGGAAACCTTTTTGAAAAAAGTTAGGAAGGAGGCACTATTAGCGGTGACCAGGAAGCTCTGCCTGCCAGCACTGTGCAGGGCTCTTGTCTGATCTAAATATAGAGGGTTAGGAGGAACTAACTTTTCTGTTCTCAATGAGACAGTAAATATAATTTCATCTATTTGATTTTTTTTCCCTTTAGAGCTATAACTTG
Source organism: Phainopepla nitens (assembly GCA_013400175.1). NCBI lineage: Eukaryota > Metazoa > Chordata > Aves > Passeriformes > Bombycillidae > Phainopepla > Phainopepla nitens. Next base: position 543,377 of record VXBQ01014964.1, on the reverse strand, counting down.
TAGCAATGACATTGTGAAAATCATGTAACTCATTTCTTCTCTAGCTTTTCCAGTTACAAGCACCCAATCCCCTTTAATTCTTGTTCTGATAATCTGAATCGAAGTGGCAACATTTCATACAATAGCTAGGGGAAAAAAAAAGTAAGAACTATAAACATCTGTTTCCTGTGTTTCCTGTTTTTTTTGGTTTTTTGTTTTTTTTTTTTTTTTTAACTGCTGGCGCTTGTTGAATCCAAACCGAATCTTGGAAAACAGCCCCCTCTTGTGACAGAAAAGTAATTTGTGTAACCTGCATACGGGAAGATGAAGTAGTAGCAGGGAAACTCCAGCACAGGCGGGATGACAGCAAAACTGCTAAGAGAAAAGATTCCATTATCCTAGTTCCAAAACTGCTCATTTTTCACGGATTTGTTTTCATAATTGTCTTGAGACATTTATCATTTTAAAGATTTTGAAGTTCTGTTCTCCTTAAGAAAAGTAGTAAATCACTTGCATTGCTCAAATATCCCTTTTTTACTCCCTTTCATCTCTATGGTTTTGTTTTATTTCTCTGTTTGCAGTAAACTATTGAAGAGTTCTCTGCAGTAATTTCATTTGCTTTCACATCTATGCTTATTTTTTGCTTCACCTTTCCATACTTAATGTCAGCTTATAAGCTTTCTGGGCAGGGTTTTTTTCACTTCATGCTGAGGCATTGTTTGGACCAGTGAGCAGCTGAATTAGATTTTCCACATCTTGTTTGCCAGCACCATTTTCATCCTACTTCTGCTATACAGAAACCAGGATTTGAGGAATTTGGGGTCACCAAAAGCAATGAATTAATCCAACTGAAAGCTAAGCTGAACTTTGAAAGAAAAAAAAGAAAAAAACTTCAAATTATGAATATAAGAAACAAATGATGGGAGTCTTAGTTACTGCCCACTTCTTGTTTCCTGCCAAGATGATTGTGCCCAGCAGCACAATACCTTGTACAGAGACTTCTAAAAATATCAAGTTTGTCTTGGACTTTTCTCATGTTGTTGCTGAGCTACTCATTTCCATGAAAGGAATTCATTTGCTCTGCTTTAGGGCCCAGCATTTTGCTTCTTTTTATTTTTTTTTTCTACGTTCATGCAAATTTTAAGACTTTGGTGTGCCATATATATGTGCTACTTACATATTATAGGGAACCTTGAACATTTAAAACCACCCAAGAGAGAGACAGGTGGTTCCCCAAAAGTTAGCAATAACAAGTACTCAAAATTTCAAGTAGTTAATGCTGATGACTAACAACATAAGCCTCACAGCACATTAGATGCCATGACTATTGTTTGCTCTGTCAGAAGGTCCAGCTGTGTTACTTCTACAGGACGAGCTGACCCGCGTCATATATATCCCCTTAATTAACTTGGGCTCAGTAGTATTGAACTCATCACAGAAACAAGATTTGTGGCTTTTAATCTGAAGTGAATACAGGTTGCTCATGTCATATATTTAAACACATGACTCAGCCATAAAATAAACCACACCCGGCAAGACCATTCTTTCACTGTTGGGACGCATAACTATTCCGCTGCTTGAAGTAAATTCACTGTCACAGCAAAATTTGACTGTTTCATAGTTGAGTCAAGTGACTTCATGTTTCCTTTCTTTGAGTTCCATCTGCTGAGTTTCAGTTTGAATTTTGCCTATGGGGGGCACTCCAAACCTCACTAGTCCTAGATTTAAGCTTCTTGTTGTACAAAACACTCAAACCCGCATTATTTCATGTGGTTTCCAAAGCAAGTTACAAAGACTTCTCCAAGAACAGCTCAAAATTAAGATTACATCTATGGCCCTCATCTGTGGAAACCAAGGAGGTTTCCATCCTTTCAGCCAAGGAAGGCCAAAAGGCTCTTGCTGCAGAACCACTGGTTTGGATGTCTACATTGCTTCAGAGCTGCAAGCAGCTGCTGTCAGTAGTTTAGTGTCTGCTCGGAGTGACTCACACATCATTTTAAAAAGGAATGATTCTGATGTCACAGGACTTCTCTTTTACACCAAAGAACAGGATGGATTACATCTGTAATTTAGGGCTAACTAAGAACATTGTGACCTGATGACAAAGTCAGCAAGAAGTCCCATTGGCATGGCTTAGTTGGAAACTCCAAACGCTTCTGCTGATGGTGAGAGACTCACATGATCCCATTCTTAAATAGGCCTGGATTTTGGCTATTTTTGGCTCTGTATTTTATAATACATTATTTTATGCTTTAAGGTAGTAGTAGGTGCAAGAAAGTTGATCTTGGACTACAGGTAATCCTAGACCTAATGAAAGTTTCAGGCTACATGAAAGGAGTAATTAAGTGTCTTTATGGAGACAACTGAAGCAAGTGCCCAAGGCAGTTAGCTGTAGAGCCGGGCTGGAATTAAACCATACACCCTGAGAGGTTTCCATAGATCTAATGCAGAGACAGGGAACACAGGGTCTGCTTTGCAAAGAGGATTATCAGCAGACAATGAGGAAACCACGTATGAGACTTGTCCTGAGGAGCCAGATGGATAAACCTGCAGAGTAAAATGAATTGTTTGAAAGAAAGATTTTGAAACCATACAAAAAGAAATTGTCAGTGCTTGTCTGTGTCTAGTTTGCTCTGGAAAACAAGGATGTGCTTGCACTTTTGTAACTAATTGTCTTGCATAATGATTTCTGGAGTAGATTTCTCCCACCAACAGTCAACATGAAATATGAAATAATTGCGTGTAGCAGTAAACCAGAGTGCTTCAATAATTAAGATATACTATCACTATTTTTTCACTCTCACAGGTATCTCAGATGAATTCATAACTCCCATGTTTAATTTTTATAAAAGCATTGGAGAGCTGAAGATGACACAGGAAGAATATGCACTGCTCACAGCCATAGTTATCCTGTCTCCAGGTAACTTCTCATCCAGAAATAAATATTAGTGGTTTTGTAAAGAAAGCATGAGGAGCATGACGTGAGATTTGTAAAAACTTACTTTCTACACAGAGTAAGTGAATGTGCATGCTTATTCTGTATATTCAGTTGTTAAACCAGAAAACAAGCACATAAATACAAACTCCAAATGTCCAGCTACACCATTTGGTTTTGAATACAAGGAAGAAATTGCTTAAATAACGTGTTTTTACAAATTATAGGTATCTCTTCACTGCTTAGCAAAATAGGTTTCTTCCTTCAGAAAACCCCAGGTGTGGCTACATGCACATCACCACTGACCATTGCGGAATGTCACGTATTTTAGAGAGAAATTGGGAAACCCTATAACTTAAAATAGAGTACGGCAATGAAGATCTTCAGACTTTATTGGGAAATTTCCAAATCAGGTTTCATGAAAGATGGGAAGGTGAAGCATTTCCGTCACTCTTTGAGTCAGTGTGTCTCAGGAAATTTTTTTACACCAAAAATCCCATCCTTCTCTTATCCTCCCAATCCAAGTATCCAAACACATTTCCATATGAACAAAATAAAAAGACAAGTATCTTCTAACAAAGAAATTTAATCTGAGGATGAAGATGTCTGATTTCACCCTGCTGACCTGCTTGTACACTCTACTTGCTAAATTCCCTGGGAGTACTACATCTCCAAGAACTTAGGGTGTTGCTCAGTTTTTGCAATGCATTGCAAGATGTACTCTGATGCAGAACCACATGGAGAGATGACAGAACTCCAGTGAAACACTGCAGAGTTAAAACACTTCAGTTTTTGAGAAGGTTAAAAGTTTCCTCTCGCTAGAAGTGAGAAGCTTACATGAAAACCCTAAAGCAAAAATACAGCATTAGACATTTTTATTTCATATTAATTTGAAAATAAATATTCTTTATGGGTATGAACATCAGTGGCCAGTGTAAATATTTGAATATTTTTATATTAACTTATGAGTGTATATAATTGCAATGTATCAGAGCATATATTTGCTAATCACTTATTTTCTTTAAAACCATAATCAGATCGACAATACATAAAGGACAGAGATTCTGTGGAAAGGCTTCAAGAACCACTGCTGGATATTCTACAAAAAGTCTGCAAACTTCACCACCCAGATAACCCTCAACACTTTGCATGTCTTCTGGGTCGTCTCACAGAATTACGGACATTTAACCATCATCACGCAGAGATGCTGATGTCATGGAGAGTGAATGATCACAAATTCACACCTCTCCTCTGTGAGATCTGGGATGTGCAGTGATGGATACTTCTTTATTTTATTTTAGGAGAAATATCTTTTTAAAGGACCACATGGCACCTATTTTCATAGAAAATTATCCTGTGGTGCATTATATTTTCTTTACTGCATTTTTATAGAAACATGCCATGGATTCATAAAAGTCATTTTGTTCACTATGCACAAAATATTGTATAGCGATCAGATCCTCACACGTGAGTATAACTTTTTCTGTATTTATGCTCTTGATCAGAAAGAGCCCACCAGCTCTTCAGAGGAACCCAATTAATTCCTGCTGCAATTAAGCTGATTGCAGTTACTGTTCCTCTGTAAAGAAATGGGGAAATGCAAGTTTCCATTCATAATTTTTCATTGCAGTGTTTTGGGGTTTTTTTGTACTTTACCTCTGTCAAATAATATATTCCAGATAGTTACAGTAATAAACCAGCTGAAATGGTTAATGTCATAGTCATTTGCTGTTCAACTCTGAAATGTGTTCGTGTAAGGTGTGCAAGATGTTATTTCTTCACAAGATGAAAAATTATGTAATGGAGAAAAACCGCATACACACAAAAACTCTTTTCATGATATAACATGTAACTTCAATTGCATTATTATTTCGAAGTAAAAATTACAGAGTATCTTTACTTTGTGAAAGTGTGTCACAGGTTATTTTGCTTTATGACTTCGTTGGTGCTTAATGGCTCTCAAAACTACCATCAGCAACACCCCGGGACAGGTAAGCGTGTCTGGATGCTGTGCGCGGACTGCGGACGCCGCCGGGGTCTGCAGGCAGGGTGAGGGACTCTTCGTGCAGGGCTCCACTCTCAGCGACTCGAGCCCAGGCGGCGGGGGCAGCGCGGTGCCGAGCGCTCCGAGCACAACGCCGGCTGCCAGGGGCCCCCTTCGGCTCCCAGCGCCCGGGGGTGCAGGCCGGCGGTGTCCCGGCGCGGGGGCTCTGTCCCAGCCCGCGGCCGCAGTCCCGGCCCGTGGGCGGTGTCCCAGCCCGGGGCCATGTCCCGGCCCGTGGGCGGTGTCCCAGCCCGGGGCCATGTCCCGGCCCGGGGGCTCTGTCCCAGCCCGCGGCCGCAGTCCCGGCCCGTGGGCGATGTCCCGGCCCGTGGGCGATGTCCCGGCCCGGGGGCTCTGTCCCAGCCCGCGGCTGCAGTCCCAGCCCGGG